>OMNW01007868.1:0-15986 GCA_900303245.1 Selene dorsalis
ACACACACACACACACACACACACACACACACACACACACACACACACACACACACACACACACACACACACACACACACACACTTCATAACAGCTCCTGTTGCTGAAGGCTCTGTGTGGGTGGAAACACATTATACACATGTGAAAGTACATATTAACGGTTCAAAGGTCCATCTGATACAAGATTACTTACATACGGTCACTTCTGTGACATATTATCTCCTGTAATGGATAACAAGACATGACTGCAGTAGTTCACATGCAGACTTATTTTGGGCTCTGCTCTGATCAGATATGCTGCTGAAAACCTGGAGTATGGCAGCAGAGACAGTCTCACAGCTAGAAGTGACTTGTCTTTGTAATATTAAACCCACATTCAGCCAGCTTGGAGGAATTCAACATTGCTTTCAAAAGAGATTCAACTATTCATGAGCCACATGACAGAGCTCTTTATATTTCGTTTTGGCTTGATTTGTTCAGGAAAGAAGACTTCCCTCTAACTCTGTCAGTTCCTTTTTAGGACCATCTGATGTAATACAAACCTGCTGACAAGCTGCTGTCATCTGTCTACTCTGTAGAGGAGATATCTTACAGCTTTCATGTGAGTGCTAGAATGAAAAAAGAAAGTATAAGAGAGTTGTTCTTCTACAAACTGACCCCTGGGATGTTTGCAAATCTACTTTAGAATCACATTCTTAAGTTTAGACAAGCCCTCTGGAGCTGTTGAAAGCTCCTGCCTCGCCAACCATCCTTGCCTCTTGTTCCTTTTCACACTTGCGCTTATCCCCACGGATAACAGCCGCTCTTTAAAACAGCAGCTTACTCAAACTGTTGACAGACATTTGAGGAGTCAGTCCTTAAATGACTTGTCAGCTCCTATTGCTGTATGGTTCACCTGAGATTACAAAAACAACATGAAATACAGACCATGTAAGCTTGTGTGAGTCAGAACTACTACAATGTGCAGTTTTTTTTTAAATGCATAGTCATTTCCAAAGTTTGGAAGAAGTTCAGAGATCTGTCACTGATACAGATCATTTCCTGCTTTTTTCCTGCAGAAATAAGCTCAGCAGTTAGTTATACTTATTCAGGAGTATCAGTGTGGATACCTGGTAGATGGCCTGACAATTCATCATTACGAGCATAGACAGACTGTTATGATAGTAGAAAGTGTGTCATTATAATTAATGGGCCAGTGTGTGGAATTGAGGGCGATGTGTGGGCAGAAACACAGAACAATAATCATGATTATGTTTTTTATTGGTGTATAATCATTGTGTCTGAGTTTAAAGTAAGCCTTTCATACCTACATAGAGAGCAGGTCCTCTTCCACCGAGGCCACCATGTCATGCTGCTATGTTGCTACAGTAGCCCAAAATGGACAAACAAAATATTGGGCCATTTTTATGAAATGCGAAGGCCACAGGTTCTCCTGCACACTAGTAAAGGGAGGGGTAATTAGGCGGTCGCAGTTTACAACCTCACCACTAGATGCCACTAAACCCTACATACTGGTCCTTTCAGCAGGGATAGAGAGCATGGATGTTATGGTTTGAACATCAACCAGAGTATCAATTTTTCATGGTATAGATACTGAACATCAAGAATAGACTGAGCTTTAAATCATATATCAGTAGAGAAGTGATCATGTGATTTACAAGGAATTTTATTTCCTTATTGTTATGGCCATCAGATCTCATACATAATTCATGCTTTTCACACAGCAGAACCAAAATCTGCTTATACAACTTTTTAAGATATGACATTGATATAAATAAATGTGTTTACCAAACCAGAAGTTTGCCACCAAACTGTTCATTTTATGGCAATACTGCACTGGAAATTCATAGGCTTCTCTGTTGAAAGAGAAGTGAAAGTTAAATAAATATTGCATACAAAATAAAGCAGATGTGTAGACACTTTACATAGTTAAATGTCAATAATACCTGGTCAGTTTCCTGATTAACAAGTGGCAAATAAGTACAAGATAAACTCACTTAAATATCATAATAATCCCTTTATTTTCTGTATGACACCTGAGAACACTGTGGACTGATCTATATTCTGACATTCGCAGTGAGTGAAGTGCATTTCTGACCATCAGTAAGACACAAAGTGTTAACTTCCCCAAGCTTTTACAAATCATTCCATACTTGTTTAGTTGCAGATTAAAACTGTGTGAAATTCCCTTTGGCTGGAGTGTGCACATTATGACATAAGGCACTGAAATAGCACCATAGAAATGGCTTGTAAAAACAATTATACATATAGTATATACCCTAAATACCTCATGTGCTTATTTGGGTTTAACAAGTGTAAAGAATAACTTCTTCATTTAAATTGTATTTCTTAATTCTTCTTAAAAAACAAGACAAAAAAATGCAAACATTTAGATGCAAAAACATACATTTACACAAAATAAAAAAGTACCCTGATATTGTCACAAAGAACAAGAATATTATGTTCGGTTTGGACAGACTCTTGAAAACAAAGATGAAGAGAAGAACGTGAGGTACAGGAGGCAATGGTTTACAGGCAGCATCTGGACAGAACTCACGCTGCGGGGGCTGTGAGCTCAGCAGCTTGAGAGGTGTCTCCAGGGCCCAACCAGTGCGTTATATCTCTGGAGTATCTGCTGGAATTTTACTGGCCTGAGGTGAAGTCTCTGTTTTCCGAATTCTTTAAAGGTGCTCCAGATAAGATAACCTGTCTGCTCGGTAAAAGCTAAAAGGCTAATGGCTCTCCCTGGTCACTGCACACTACCTGAGAGATATACAGAGGAATTTGGGTCTTTCAGATGTCTGGCAGTATAATCTCACTCTCGTTCTTGTGACCTACAACCTTCTCCCTGTGAGCTACTGAAGCATGTGTGTGCATTTGTTTGTTATGCCTCAGTATATTTGTATATAGGTAAACTTCATCCCATACGCACATGCACATACATGCACACACACACGCCTTCACCTACTGCCCTCCTGTTTCCTATTTCAGAGTCTAACGCTGAAATCTAATGAGATGGTCGTATGATGACCTTTTCACATTAAATAAATCTTCTGTATTAATGAGTGTGTTTTGTGCAGATGTGCAGATGTAGTTGTCATAGAAGCAACACCTGGAGTTTCCCTGCAGTGTGTTACTGAGGCAGCTGTCACTAGTACAGCAGTTAATGAGACAGTTAAAGCGCTCTCTCTCCTCTCTACCATCCAGCTGGATGAGGAACCGCAGCTGCAGTAACAGCTGGAGAGATGCAGACAGAGCAGCTTGAACACCAGCCAGTGGGTTTTTACACTGTGATCGGCTACAAATACAACACCTCAGAAGTAAACTGGCATTAGTAGTGATTAGGTGACTCTCTGACCACTGCAGGCACCGAATTCCACAGCTGACCTGAAAGGCTAAATGAATTTACAACTGTGATTAACATTTGCATCTGCAGCTTATAAAAGCCCACTTGTGGCTGGAAGGATGTGTGGACTGGCAACAAATGACTAATAATACATTCAAAGTAAAAAAAATAGCACCTCACGGGTCCAAAAAGTTTTTAAATGCAGCTGCTTGATAGAACACAGTGTAGTACAGGACTCTGGCACCTGTGTATATGTCCAGAACTCTTGCTGAACTCTTGTGATAAGAAAAAAAAGAGAGAACAATAAAGAAAAGACCCGCTGATTGGAGACACCTCACTGCCTTTGAACAATAGGCCTGCAATAACATTAATGGATTAAACACAGTTTACTAAACTGGTCCAAAAAGGAACATATGGCTGTAACACATGCGGTGTGGTGTAGCGACAGCGCTACAGAGTCCAAATGGCAAGTGTCCAAAATGGAAGGCACATTCTGGCAAAAAAACAAAACAAATCTGATAAATGGCAACTGTGCGGTGTTTGCTATTGACAACAAAAAAGAGTTAAATTACATTTCAATACAAAAATAAATGCAGAATACAATAAATAAAACATTTTTATCCTAATATGTACAGTACTTACACCAGATTAATTTACATTATGCACACATGGGAGTAAAAGAGGGTCATGTGCAGGATGGATTTGAGCTGAAGTTGGCTGAAGCACCAAAGAGGAGCATGTGTGGACACACTGAGCACCTGAAGAAGGCTGCCGAGATCATTGGGAATAAAAACTGAAAAAAGACAAGGGTGGATCAGTTATTCTTTAAAAGCCTGTGAACCTCATCAGTAATAAATGTAATATACATGATACTCAGTTGACTGCTGCAAATAATTTGAATCATATGAGTCCTATCAAATGCTCAGCCGTTGCATTAGTGCCAATCTGGATGCTCATGGGCAAGTTGGTTTTACAGTGAGGTGTGGCTGTGTATAGTTGCTCTTGAGACAGTGGAGTGTGCTTATACATCAAGATTTGACCTCCGACCCCTTATTCTGATGAGATTTTTGCTTTTAGAAGTTTTATTACTGAGGACTTTAGTTGTTAGGTTGTGTGTACTTCTCTAAAAGGCCTGATCAGTTTGGGCGTCAGAGGGTCCAGTCACACGGTTTACTGTTTTTGGTGGTGAGACTAAACTTTTGTCTAAATATGGAATTGTCCGATTGTACCGTTTTAATGAAGGTGAAGTACTTTTAATTGTATTTTAAAGATGCATCACCAACCTGTTCGATGGTCTCAGGTCTATTCCAATGTTACAGGCAGTCTGGAGCCCGAGGACGGTGTACATTTACCACAGTAGCCTCCACATATTCCTGTCACTCTGCTACCATCCTGTGGAGACAAAAGGAATAACAAGAGTTGCATGTAATTGTATTACTGGCCCTCAGTGACCAATAGTAAACTATGTAAAACTGTAATAGAGATTTTACAGGGTCACAGCTTGTTTCTTATATTCTGTTATAGTTCTGAAGAAGAAACTGTTTTTGTGGCATTTTTCCTCCACTAATCACTTATCATCCGTTAATATAAAACACATCAGTTTTGAGGATCTGTAAAGAAAAAGCCTTGACAATACAGGACTGACTGGGTTGTAAGTACCCTTGTATTTTGAAAGGGATCTGTGACAGGAGGGTTTTGGCTCCGCTGGAATTTGCTTTCCTTTTTAAAAAGATTCAAAGGCTGAGGCCTACCAGGCAGGTTTTTGTCAGGTATCATTTTGGTAGTTACTCTCCACAACAAGCAGAAAAGCACAAGCTAATTAATCACTACAACTTCACTGGCAAAATTTGCAACCACCATAATGGGCAGTTTCATACAAACACCTAGGGACAAAAAGAAAATTGTCCCAGTCGAGCACCCGAAAAGCACTATCCCACGACATGAAAGCCACAGCGCGCACTGATTGGTTTGTCTGATTTCCTCTGGAGTGCTCTCCTCATCCCACCCTCACAACCTGGCTTCATTTAAACTGCCTGGAGTGCCCAGAATGGTCCGCCTCACTGTGGATATCAGACTAAGAACACTTTTTGGCATCTTTTTTGCCTCCTGTTTTTGCCTTGCCAAAAAGCACTTTCCAGCTTGATCTCCATTTCAAAAGAAGAGTGGGTAAAGGGTGGGGGGGACTTGAGAGAGCAGCTGCCCAATAAAGATCCTTTCTCAGCAAGTTTATGGAGAGAAGTGGAGATGGGAATACGGAACCCACGTGGGATTATGACCACTCTAAACTCTGGAGACAAGAGGGCATACAGTGAGGAGAAAGAGTGAAAGGAGGGGATGAATACAAGAGGACCGGGACAAAATGGAAAAGATGAAGCACCAACAAAAAAGACAAATAGGGATAACAGAGGAGTACAACAGAAAAAAAAAGGTTCACTGAGATCACTGAATTATTCTGAGAATGATATTCTACCATTAAACAATTAATATCCCTTTGATCATCATTCATGTTTTCAAAATTCAATATTTTTCCCAGGATGTGAATTGCTATTACCTGTGATTGTCGCACATCAGCCACTGCGTAGTTGCCCTGGGAGATCCACGCGGTATCCTCAGCCACCTTAAGACCTGTTCCTGAGAGGTTGATCCTGAACCGGCCCTGAGAGGAGGGGGAGAGAGACACAGAGAAATAATATAAAAAGGAGAAACCACATAGAAATGTATTTAAAGACGCATTAGTAATAACAAAGTCAGTGCTTTGATAAATAGACTTGTAAGTGTCTAATTAAGCATGAGCAGCAGAGAGAAGGACAAAAAGCATTAAAGGATCTAGGAGAGGGAATAAATGCGGTTGAAAATTTTTCCTTCATATGGTTTTCAACACACAGTATAAGCAAAATGAATAACAGGCAGCAGGAGATCACCACAAACCGTCTCAATCATTAGAATTAACACTCCTTAAGAGGGTTTATCAAGACGGCAAACACAATAAATATATTCTAAATACTAAAAATAATGTGGAATACAGTATCACATTTGAGAAAATAATCTCATTTTTATTAAACCATAACTGACATGACACATTTGAACAAGAGCCATGAACTGGCTCTAAAGGGACGGATGGTACAAAGGCAGTACATCAGTACATCTGTTCCGAAAGCCTGGCACTGCTCATTTCTGCTCAATGGCATGTCTTACCAGGACACTTAAGGGAACTGAGTCATTATTAATGCAATTAGCTTTGTGCTTATTCCTGTCAAGTCAGCAGTCTGTTATGAAAAAGGTTAGAAAATTACCAGCTGTTGCAGTTCTCACCTGTGGACAGTTGGTGGCGCTGTAGCAGTCTCCAGCTGTGGCGAAAGGAACGTTTTTACCTTCTCGGGTGAGAGCAAACTGCCAATCTGTAGCTGATAAGATAAAACAACACACTCATCAAGTATGATGTGGAGACCATTCTTTCAAAAGCTGTATCTTGAAATTTTGTTGTGTTAAGACCTTAGATGAACTTCTATAAGGACGTTGTACATCTGCTGCAATGATCCAGTCACATGTCAGTTCACCTATACTAAATCTGGCCTTGGTTTTAAGGTCACTCTAATGGTAATATCAGTATAATTCCACCTACTTAGAGCAGTTTCACTTAATCCCCTCAAGCCTTGTAATTGTGTGCTGCTTAAATAAACCTTGAAGACATCTTGATCCCATTAACCCTCATGAGCACGGACATAATTAAATGCCAAAGGAAGTTCTTATTTGAGAGTAATGTAGAGTAAACACTGGTACAGGATGCTATTGCACGTGTGTGTTTGTGCGAGTCATCTGCTGTTTGCATGTGCACGAGCCACTCACTGATAATGCTCATCTTGCTGATGTCCAGTCGGACTTTGGAGAAGGTGGTGATGCCAGCGGCGGTGTAGTCCCTCCGACAGTCACAGTCCTCTCTTCTGGAGCCATTGGCTGGACACTGAGTGGGGTCATTTAGCCTGGGACACACAAACACAAACACACACACACACACACACACACACACAGGATCCCTTAGTTCATTTTTACACTTCCATGGAATTTCTTCATTTACAGACATGGAATGTTGCCAAGAGTCGCTTGGGTATTTGTGATGAAACAGGCTGTTCTCGTTGTTATTCTGTAAGCTGTTTACCTGAGGCCAAAGATCTCAGAAAAATTCTCCCCTTCTCCCCTCATCAAGGTGATGTACTCCTGTGGACTCTCTGTCTGCATTCCTGCACAGTAGACCTGAGGAGAAAGAGGACAGAGGATGTAGGAGTATCGGGGGAAATAGAGGTGTGAGACCAGTCAAAGGAGGAGTGGGGAAGTAAGAGTGAAGAAAAAGGATGGAGGAAAGAAAAAAATGGCAAATGTCGCAAGGAAGCGCACATTAGAAAGGGAAGAGCAAAGAGGCGAGGACACATGATATTTACAAGCCCCCAAAAAACAGATGCTGTTGTATAAATCGATAAAAATGACCCAAACTAGCTGATTTTTCAAAGTCGTTTAAGCTGCAAAGAATTCCCACTGACTGTACTTTATGAGGTGTGCTGCATCTGTTTGCAACCTTGCACACCAGGTCACAGTGCCAAAAGCCTCAGTGCCTCAACACAGATGAGCAGAGTTGAATTTTAAGCCCTTTATACTGTACTGCAGACACCCACAGCCTCATTCACTGTCACTGCAGCGAAACATTCTGCCCGTGTCCAAGTCATTTCAAGTGTCAAGAGAGAAGACATGAAGATTTCAACTGTTCCTCTCCGCTAATCGATAAAACCTCTTAAGGCATCATAAACTGTGCTTTGTGAGATGAAAAGATCATATAATCTTACCTTGAGTGCCTTTCCCTGAATATTGAGGAAGTGTTCGCTGTCTGGGAGGGGGCCGTTCATGCTCTGGACCTCCTGACAGCTCGACGGCAAATAGCCTTGAAGACAAAGAAGAAAGGGAAAATAAACACAGTGGTGCTTTATGAAGAGATTTAACACAGAAGAGACACTCAGACTGCGCGCACACACACACACACACACACACACACACACAGAGGCACACATGCACACTCAAATTTCAGCAGCTAAGTCAAGTGTAGCAAATCGCTGCATCGAATCAAAGAAAACGAAAAGCCACTCACTCTTTGATGTCCCATCCTACTGTAGGGGAGTAAATACATTGGGCAGTTAAATCTTTGATGTTCGCCTTGGATCATAAATATTTCACTGAAGGCCGAATCTCAGAGATGACTGGATCAAGTCGAGCAATATCTAATGCTGGAATTTGAGATGTATTCAGTTGGCCTGCGTGTAACCCTGGTAGCCTTGACCGTCAAGAGCAGCGCTTTTCTTCCAGTACTCACAGCTGGGATTTCTGCAGAGCTGTGTGGCTTCTGGCTTGGAGTTGAGAGAACACCTTCTGCTTTCCTGACCATCTGCTGACACGCACTGCACCGACCTCTCCATTACTCCGTCATCACAGCTCGCTGAGCACTGGAGGGGAGGAGGAGAACCGTGACAGGGTGAAAATAAAACTTGTGGGTGATGGTCTGTCAGCACTTTTCATCCGCAAAACAGCCATTTAAAGAAATCCCAGGTCCATGTACATTTTCATGTTTTCAAGACTTATTTGGTTTTGACCCGGGTTCAAGATGAAGGTATGGTCATTTTAATGTCAGCATTCATTTGTGCAAAACTATTCAAAGCTGATTTATTCATTTAAGCAGTTACTGGTGACTAATATTCTACATCATACAACAGTGAATTTAGAAAATGATGAAAAATGAATGGTTTCAGCTTTTAATTAGTCTCAAAAACTGGAGAAAACTGGTAAAATTTACATTTATTAAGATTACAAGCAGCTTTTGACAATTCACAACTCAAAAACTGAATAACAGCTGTTTTAGGAAGCAGAGACATGTGTTCCACCTTGATGAAACTCTAATAAATGACTGGACAACAAACACAGACTGACTCACCGGTCCCCAGATTCCAACCCTCCACTCCTGTGGCACTGGGCATGGGTCCAGATTACAAGTCATGTAGCTCTCAGGAGGGTTCCCGGGGCAGTTGGACAAAGACTGATGGCCGTACTCATAGTTGTCATTCTCCACATGCACCTCGCTGCAGGAGATCAGACGTTGGCGGTAGCCCTGGCCACAGCTGGCTGAGCACTGGAGGAGAGAATAAATCACCGGCATGAACGGTATCCCTCGCAGGAAACATGGGTGATTTCTGTCATTTCCGCATCACTGGATTCAAATATGGTGATTTACATCAATAGTTCTTTTGAGGAATAAAGTTCTGCTGTTTTCAACACATTGTGACTTTTCACAATGAAGATCTCCAAGGCTTTAGAGGGACCACGTCAGGTAGATGATACGCAGCCTCTGTGGCTCTCACCTCAGTCCATTCCCCTGTGATCCAGATGAATTCACAGGCGTGAGTGTTGCAGCTCTCTATGTCTGGAGGTCTGATCTGGTTCACACAGTACATCTCATGGACCTCCTGCTGGTTGTGGTCCACACACTGCAGGGCTCGTCGCCTGTGGCCCGATCCACATGACTTACTACACTGTAGTGGAGACAAGACAGACACTGATGTTTTACACTGATCTCAAATCAAAACAATATGACATTCACTCATTCACTATAGATGGATGGTTCTTTTGATTAAAGTGGACCCCATTATTTATGCACATATGCAGCAGCATGTGCAATAAGGACGCTTCAGTTCAAGAAACCTGTCATTCTTCAAAAGTATCAATGCAACGCAACAGGAACTGTCAGAGATTTATGTCGTCTTGTTAAAGCAGGGCCTTCACAACGTGGGGTGACAGGGGGAAAGATGTCAAAACAATGGATGAGAGGAGAGCGCTGTGTTGTTAAGTAGCAGAACCTGAACTGAGGACATGGCTAAGTCCTGACAAGAGATTACACAACAGCAGTGTGTCTGCTGAAAGATCAGAGCTGAAATTCACAGGCAGAGTACAACTGCCTGAAGTCTCAGCTTCCACTTTCCCCCAGACGACAAGAATAACACTAATAAAGTCACTTTTCGTCTATTAATTAATGATCTACTCTCCGGGCGTCAGACACC
This sequence comes from Selene dorsalis, assembly GCA_900303245.1. Taxonomy (NCBI): domain Eukaryota; kingdom Metazoa; phylum Chordata; class Actinopteri; order Carangiformes; family Carangidae; genus Selene; species Selene dorsalis. The sequence continues at coordinate 10,438 of OMNW01007868.1, forward strand.
CACTATCTTGTTTTACTGATAAAAAGCGGAACCACACAGAGCGCCTAATGGAATGGCCTCAGCAACTTGGGGACTAGACACTAATATCTCTCACTGAAAAGAGGATATAGTAATCCAAAAGTCATTTGAAAAATTGCAATTACCTGGGTTTCTCTGGTGTGAATTGAACATTTCTACATAGCAAACACAAAAGAGTAACACCATGAAAGTGTTGACCTATTGTTTCATCACTCCCATGTTTTCTTCAGCCAAACAGGCTTTGAACAAAGGGATGGTTCAATGTTATCTTTAAATCAGAGAAAGTTATCTTAAATTTTCTTTAAATCTTACTGCAATGAAAATTGTGCCTAAGACAAAGCATTTAGCTGACTAGAGGCTCAGTGCCATGTTTGTTCTGTGTATCCTGGTCCATGAAAGACATCAACTATTACAACATCCAAGTCTCTAGCATAATACATGCCCTGAACATTTCAGAGAGAGCTCAGCGAGGCTTTCACTTGCGTCAGAAACACTCGGTGTGTTACGACTTCAGCCGATCCCAGCTGGTCTTCATCACTCTTAATGCACTGAACACTGTCAAACAACTGAAAAACCTTGAACTGCTGTTATTAGGGGTGCTGTGCTGCTGCACAGTAGAGGAGTAAAGCTACACTACATGACAGGAACCTCAGCTTTCAGTATGTTTTTGTACTGGTGTGAGCCAAAGCTACAGGTAAAGTAAAATGCATCATTTCACTTGTATGTTATGCCAGCAGCAACAAGCTAGGCTATGGGAAATCACTGTAAGTGCATCAAACATGTAGACATGTTAACTCCTGCCAGGTGAACTGCTGTAATTACCTCCAGCTGTTAATTCAGTCACTCAGGGAGGGAGCTCCAAACACTAATTAGACTCTCCTTTCAGAGAAGACATTTCATGCTGATCAGTGACCCAGATTCAACATCGCTCAAACACAGTCAAGAACAAACTCAACCGTAGCTGCCTGCTTTAATAATCCAAGCTCTCAACAAGGATCTGTAGCCTCTGGCCTACACAAAATTACTGAATATTATTCAGCAGGAATGCATTCACTAAATATAGCCTAGGTATGGCTGCAACCTGATATTAGGACTCTTTCACTCTGAGCAGTCTGAGATTCAAAGCAGCCGACAGATAGATAATTATAATATGTCCCGACTACAAGTGACTATCCTTTTTTCCATTCATAGTTGTAAACCCCCAAAAACGTGGTTACCCATCAATTTCTCAATAACATTGATGTACAAAATCAAACCTGATTGCTTCATGTAGATTTTATATGTGTGTGTGGTTTAATCAGATTTGATTGACAATGAACCGGAAACATGGGCAACAACCATACCACTACTAAATATTCCTACAACACTGCCAAGTCATTACAAGAAATAACCGAGAATATGGTGCGTGTTCATGTGGGACCACATCCCTCATTAAAAGAAGTTGGCTGAGAGAATGGGTTTTCGGGCCTTTAATCTGGCTTTCAAGTAGCAGCATGTTGAGTTCGCTCTTTAATGTTCAGATAATTAATAGTCATTCCTTACAGGTGTGCATTTACTTTATAGTTACTGCCTTTTAAAATCCAGTTATTGAATCAACATCGGGGGCCAAAATTATCCATTTTCCACACAGGCTCTGACTGAGTGAGAGAAAAAAAGAAAAGAAGAGAAAAGAAAAGAAAATGCTTGATCATCTGATTTTCATCAGGAGCACGCACCCCCTCGCCTCCTCTCCTCCCCTCTGGCCTCCACTGCCTCCGACTGAGATCAACTCACTTGACCAGAAATGACAGAGTGAGCGAACTCATCCCCTGGACCGGTTCAGACAGACCTGTCTGTCTCGGCACACTGTTGAACCGCTCTGGGCTTCCTCAGCTTACCGTCTGCCACTCTCCTTCTCTCCAGCGGTACCGGGAGGGGCAGTCAGCGACCCGGCAGCTTTGACTGGACGCCGGTCTGGAGCGCTGAGAGCAGCCGGTCTCCGCCGGGATCCGTCGGTCCCCAACCTGGCAGAACACCTCCCGTCGCTGGACGCCGTCGCCACATGACGCAGAACACTGAGAGCAGCACAGGTACGAGTTAAGTGTGAGCACGAGCGCTTATTCAACCTTTATTACACCTTTAATATGTATTATCTCCTGTATTACTGTGTATTAAACCGGATAACCACCGTTATATTATATTCCCGTAATAATCCAACCATAGCGATAGTCAACGTGCCTCGTGAGCTACAGCAACATTGTTTCTACTCAAACAACTGTTTTTTCCATGTGGTGTGAAGATTGTAATATATTTAATATAATATGGGCTATCTTTAGTTTTATTCTCTTGTAATTTATTCTGACCATTGTTTGCTTTATGCTCATATTAATCAAGCTAATGCTAATTTTAAAAGTTTGTTTCTCTAATTGTGCGTTTTTGCATCAAACTTTTACACCTATTTCTATAATGATACTTAAATACACATAACTGAGGAACTGATGAAGCCTACAGTTTTTTATATAATGTTGATATTGCAGCAAATATTTCTATTAGTATTCATATAAAAGTGAAGAAATATGAATCCTGGACCGTAGAAAGAAGGTAGATTTCTCATTCTGTGCTGCAAGCGATGTGTTAAATAAAAGTGTGTTTTCCTCTCCGCTGTTATACAGAACACATTTCTACAGAGAACACAGACAGCGAGAGAGGGACAAGGAATCTGTTTACTTCTGCTCTGCTGCTAGTCTAACCCACCATGGAAAAAATCACACCATATAAACTACGCATGCACATTCAGCTTTTGAATTTTAACAGCTGTGTGCTCCTGCTTTTGTAAATGACATTTTAAAGTAACCCATTTTTGTCTTTTGGTCTTTTCAAACAGATGCTGTTGATGATTGTGGGTGATCTCCTCCATAATGAGGAAATTACATAATACAGACATAGTAATGGTAAATGTGTATGGTTTTGAAGGTTGTGTTTGTGTGTACATGAACACGTGTAAGACCACCGTCATACAGCAACAGTTCATGTTTTTTCAGGGTTTAAAGAGCAGGAAATGGTAAACATATCCAGATGACTAACCCTAACCCAGTAGTGAGATCCAAAGACTGGGATGGAATACTACTTTGAGATTTCTACCTGAATCCATATACACATTAATTTGTTGAAGAAATTTACAACATGTTCTTTCATGTGTGATTCTATATATTTTACTGCACATTATCTGTCCTGACATCTTCGCCATTGCACCACTATAGGCAGCCTGTTGCGCCATGGGTAATCATGCTGTATTTGGCTAAAAGCCTAGTATGGAGTCTAAGTTTCTCCTGGCATGTGTCCTGCTGCACAGCTGTTAAAGAGTATACACGCATCCTCTCTGACGTATGGAGCACATATGTGGCTCTGTACTCTTGGCCACTGACAGTGAAAGAAGACATGAGGAGGGGGGGGACAGGGACACAGCAAATAGAATTAGTTAAAGAAAAAGGGAAGCAGGCTCTCAAGCTCCCCAGGTGCACTTTGTGAGTGGCAATGATGACGTTAACGAATTGGCTCTTTAGTAGGTCCTTCAAAGACGAAACCAACATGTGGTTTCCATTGGAGAGGCAGAAGATAGAGAGAAAAAAAATGAACGAGTATAGGGGGGCTTGAAAGAAAAAGCAAAGGAAAAGAGCAACAGGGAGAGGAAGGATAAAAGGGACAGAGAGGAGAGAAAAGTGAGGGCCAGAGGAAGAGAAAATATAGAGATGAGAGGGGTAGATTTACACTGGCTGGCCGTCAGATCAAAGAGGGGCTGAGGTGTCACAGTTCCAGCATTAACACCACACTACCTCAGACCTCCGTTTGCAGCCGCCCCAGGCCTGTGAACAAACCACCATGTGATGTGTAAAAGTACCCTGCCTTAGTTAGTGGCCTGGCATGAAGCATAAATACAGTCAGGTTTAGCTGCAGATGTTTTCACACATATGTGTGTACTTGCCTGCAAGCTGATAAACATTGAAGTGGAATGAGACAAAAAAAAACAGCCTTAAAGTCTGGCATCGTGAGAATAAGAGAGGTAGAGGAGTGTTTTACAGCAGGGTCAGAGAGTCCTACCTCTTCCCAGTCGCCGGTCTTCCACTTGGGGCATCGTAGACCTCGGCAACGCCTCCGCTCACTGGGTTTGGGGGACAGGTGCTGGCAGTTTTCCTCTGGGACTGGACGGCCTGACCCTGTCACACAGCCCACCTTTCGGGACTTGAAGCCTCTTCCACAGGATGCCGAGCACTGCCAGATGTCAGAGGAAAGACGGGGTTAAATATAAAGGTATGTTTTGTGGAAAAACGTGGGTGGATGTTTTTTTGTCAGCATTGTTCAAGTCAAAACAGAATTAATGACATTCATAATGCACATTTTATTAAATGTCAGGCTTGACTGAAACTTCACAAAAACACATAAAAGCACAGCTATAATTAAAAACAAGTTGGGAATGTCGATCATTTTGTGGCTGAACGAAAAAAAGAAAAGAAATGCCGGCAAATAGACCTAGTTCCACGTGGGTATCTGGACCAATGGCAAAGCATGCCCCATCACCCCAGCAGCATTTTGAATCACATCCGGGTTCACCGAGTTACTGAAAGTCTAACTCAATGTGACAGGCAGAGACACACACACATACACACACAGCAGCAGCAGCTTTACAGGAGGGAGTGGAGACAGGCTGGACTGTGCTCGGATAATCAAAGGGGGCGTTGCATGTGGGGATGGATGGGAAGCGACAGGCTCAGAGTTGAACGAGTACGTGGCCCAGCGTGTGGTGCTGTCCTGACCAGCAAGGGACTGTACTGGACAGGAACATGCTGTGACCTCTCACCTCATTCAGGGTGTGTGTTGGAGAGGTGGGCTGGGGGGGGCAAACTCATGAAAGGAGGGGCTAGTAAAATGCTTATTCCTCCTTTCAAATGCAGACACCCTTCACATTCCAGTTTGTTTTGTAATACACTAGATTTATTGAAATTTGATATTGAGTTGTAATTGATTTGGTCATTTATTAAACTGAAACTGATGATTTAGTTTTGTTTTTTGCTGAGAAATAAAGAATATTACACATATCAACATTGTGGAATTCTTGTGTGGGTATTGTCATGCATATATTTGAATAAAAATGAGAATGACTGTTTCTTATATGGTTTCTCTATGAATAGTGGGATAGCACACTGATAAACCACAGCACGTATGAGTGCTTCGTGATTATTCCTAACGTCAAAGTATCAAATGGCACTACTGACCGACATCAGAGATCATGGGGCGTTAAGGTTATTGTCTGGCGTGAAGACGAGATACAACACATTTGTTTTAGATCAACGGTGAAGGGCGGGTGTGTCATCACAGGGGAAAGTGAACTTCCCAGTGAAGGTTTGAATAATTAAAGGAAAACATGTCAGGTCACTCCTCAAACATTTATGTATGTTTTTACAAGAGCTGTCCTGCTGTTGCATTGTGCTGACATGCCCTCAGAATACCTTGGGAGTCACTACAAGTGGGGCAAATTAAAACACCATGTATTTTAT
>OMNW01007869.1:8188-43648 GCA_900303245.1 Selene dorsalis
GTAAGCCATACGATATCACAGCATTACGCATAACTCAAATTAACTTAAAAGTGACATTTTTTGGTATTCCTCTTCTGAAAATATGGGATGGGTGCTGGACAAAGTATTCTCTCAGCTGCAATTTAATTTTCAGGCAACATGGTAACATGGTTTACAGAAGTTTCCTTGTGCGAATTACAGAAGGCCAATGGATAAGACCATCAACCAAACCTGTGTAGCTGCACTGGTAATCTGATATGAGACAATAGTAATCCACTGACCTTCAAATAAGTGTCTGTATTGAGAAAGACTATGTCCTTGGAGCCATTCCTGAATCTGACTTTCTTTTCCTTTCTTCCAGCGTACTTCCCAGAAGAATATCCACGACACTGAGCAGAAGAGGAAGGTCAGGAAGAAGCGGCGGTCCATCAGACCATCTTTTCAGCCTTCACTCAGACCCCTCCGTGCTCAAAGGAAAAGCACCATGAAACAGAAAGCTGGTCAAGTATCCTATAATAATGAAAAACACAACTGCTAAGATTCAGTCCTATCAATTCCAGAAATATAAATATACACAACCAAAAAACACTGACTTTCAAAGGATGGATTCTAACGCGGGGCTTTGGTCAAACAGATGGGAAATGATTAAGTCTCAAGCTTCAACTACTCTGCCAAGAAAGCATGAATATTTAAGTGTCACCCGGGATAAGTGCTGTCTGATGGGAGAATAACATTACTCCACAGCACTGACATATACACGAACAACTTGGCTAATCAAAAGTCATAAACTATCACCAATCTCTGCTTAACTACCATAATCAAACAAATCAGGTAAATTTGAACGCAAATATAAAATTGAACACATACAATTAATCACATCCACCGGCAGGTCCCGGTAATGGTGCTGGTGCTGAGGATGATGAGCTGTCTAGACGTGCTAGCGCAGGTGTCCGTAGGTTTCTTAATGCTATCCGGTGCCACTGTCATAAATAACCAGGAAGCTACGCTACTCGAGCAGCGTCGGTAAAGTTCACCGGACTATTGCTCGAATGACGTTTCAAAAATTTCAAAAATGCAATGCCATCAGTTCTCGTCTAGTGACACCTGGGGCGCTAGGTAAAGCTAGCAGCTAATGCTAACATCTGTGGCATCGTTAGCATGACAAACGACAACAGCAGCACTGGTTGGCTGGCGAACGATGCTAGCAGCTAGCCAAGTTAGCCAACAATGTCAACGTAATGCCAGATAGCTCGTCTCCAACCCGCGGCAGTTATCAATATGCACATCACAACAACCTTACGAGAGTGTACTTGCAATAGCGCCGCTACAGAAAGCAACGGGATAAATGTAAAGTTATCCTCAATGTATGCGTTTCAATAGGAGCATCTACCTTAGTCCGTGAGCCTCGCAACCCCGGAAAATGCGCAGGAAAGCTGTCGATTTTTGATTACGTCAGCAGCAATCACATCCATACACGAGGGGAAGGGGACTGAGTTTCACACAGCTACTGGGATTTTTGTCTCAAATTTAAAACATGGTAAGTCATCTGTAACACCATGACAGCTACCTCGTGGTTGTCTTGATAGCTGGTGTCCCTTAAAATGTTGTCTTTCCTATATTAAAAGAGCACTGAAGTTTTATTGTTGTTTTTTTTGCCAGGGAAGCCACTGAGCTAAGTTAGCTAGCCTAGCGTGATGTTAGCTAAGCTCTGCCTAGGTACAATGACTATTCATTAATGTATGTCAATCTAATTATCATTCCCCGAGCATTTACAAAATACAACCGACAGTTGGCTCCCAAAAAGTTGCGACCGCGAATGTAGCGTTGCTTTTTTCGCTTTGTGTCCAACTAACGAGTTCATTGTTAGCATGAATAAATGTCAACATGGTATCAGTTGAACAGCTTTGCTCGATCATATTATAGGTAGCCGTTGTTTTCCTGCATGTTCAGCTGTGGGACAGTTGTTTATAGTCAATAAAGACCCCACTGTGTTGAGAGGTGGACTTTAATCGGTCACTAGCACGATTGCAACTTTTTCTTCTCCTGCTTTCCAACAAAATAGAAAAGTGCTGGTAGAGATTAATGTTCTAAACAGTTCTGTGTTTCATCCAATCCAGCCGAAGCAGAAAACAAAGAAGTTTGCTGCAATGAAGAGAATGATCAATCTCAAAGATCAAAGAATGTGAGTTTTGCATTGTTTTAATAATTGATCTCTCTTGTGAAGTCAACCCTTGTTTAACAAACTCTTCCTGCACAGTGAGGTATATTTATCCAGCAAAACATGCAATTTCTCATGAAATGTGGACTTTAAAGATGTATTTGAGCCTTATCTGGGTTGTAATTTGTTTTGTAGAAAAGAGAAAGACCGGGCTAAAGCAAAAGAGAAAAAGAAGAAAGATCCCTCAGAGCTGAAGGAGAGAGAAGTGTAAGTTGGTCACACAAAAGCAAAAACTGAATAACATATTGTTGTTGATCACCCTCTTACTTGATATCTTTTGATTATCTATGAAGGGCAAAGTACCCATCATGCCTCTTCTTCCAGTACAATACTCAGCTTGGTCCACCATACCACATACTAGTTGACACCAATTTCATCAACTTCTCTATCAAGGCCAAACTGGATATTGTTCAGTCCATGATGGATTGTCTGTATGCCAAATGTAAGTATTACCATTCAGTCACAATTAATATGTGGATGATCTGATCTTTTTTCATATATATTTATAATAAATTGATTCAGCAAAGACTATTAGTAAATGGTAATTCATTTTTTCTACAATCTTATTCCATACAGGTATCCCATATATCACAGACTGTGTGATGGCTGAGATTGAAAAGCTTGGAATGAAGTACAGAGTTGCACTCAGGTACAGAGATGTTTGATATTTAATGGCACTGAACTGGCAGATGAACCTAATAAATAGATTCATAAACTATTTTTAACATTACATTTTTTGTTTATTCTTGTTATTGCAGGATAGCCAAAGATCCAAGGTTTGAGCGCCTGCCGTGTGCACACAAGGGAACATATGCCGATGACTGTTTAGTCCAAAGAGTAACACAGGTGATATACTTTAATATACAGGTGTATTCCTGCATACATGTCATCAAATGCCATTGTTCACACCATGATCTTCTCATCAGTGCATACATATTTAACAAAAGACTGAATTTGATAATCGTTAGTTTAACTGACAAGGAAGTGTGCCAGTGTTGGTTGCTACTAGTGACAGAACACCCATCTGAAACCATCTGTTGGTGGCAGATTAGTCAGTCACATAACATATGTTATGTAACACCGTGTAGTTTGGGGACTGAGGGGCAGATCTAACTCGCATTAATTATTTCCTCAGCACAAGTGTTATATCCTGGCTACTGTGGACAGAGATCTGAAGAGAAGAGTCAGGAAGATCCCTGGCGTACCCATCATGTACATCTCAAACCACAGGTATACCACAAATTCACATCACCTTTGTTTGTGTGTTCTCTGCAGAGTCAGTACAAGCTTCATTAAAACCACACTTCTCCCTGTTTTGAAATACAGGTATAACATTGAACGGATGCCTGATGACTATGGTGCTCCAAGATTTTAACACTTTACAACTGAGCTGGATCTGTAAATGGACTCAAGTTTCCTGTTAAATATTATTTTCCATTTATTCATATTGAAAATATTCTTATGTTTTGAAGTTTGATTTTGGATGAGGGTGGGATGGGGTGTGTTTGATGTAACTGAAAACTACTTAAAGTCTGGTTTTTCTTACAAAACATTTTGTTTAAAGAATAAATGAACTGTTGCTGTGCTTGTTCTCTTCAGTCTTCGGTTTTTCTCAGCCTCAGTTTGTAGATGAGCAGAGATGCTAATTTGCTCTGAGAAAGATAACCATGAGCAATACTGGGTTCATATTTTACACTATTATGTCATTTGAAGTCATTTATCTTTCTAATTATCATATTTGAAATTTGAATTTACAGTGAGTGTCACAGTGTTTTATTGCTTGTTTTTCCTACAAATTGATTAATTACTGTGTATAATAGAAAACATGGAATAAATCAGTATATATATAACATTTTTATATAATCAGTGAAATGGAACAAAACAGAGTGGAAACATAATGGAATCAAAACAATGCTTTCATACCCTATGTAAAAAAACAAAATGGTTATTTTTATTAAGTTTTCATTTAATGTATTTTCAACGAGTTAAAAACCACAGCAGCAAACGCCACGCGGCTGTTAGTGAGCTAACACTCAACCGCCTTTAAAATGCTGCGTTTAGGTGCTCTTGATACCCTTGAACATATGAACATATACTGAAGAGAGCAGGCGGATCTCGGTTTGACACCTCGCAAGCGGCACCTGAACGCAGCATTTGTCACGGCTGAGCTCATCCGCTTGCGAGCTGCGCATGCGCAGTACGCGGAGGTCTGGGAGTGTCTGAGCGGCTCGTTGGACGTGAATCCAACCCGCAGTCACTGAAGCCAAGAAGAGCATCTACATGAACAATGAACCGGTTGACTTGGAGGGAAATAATGTGGTGAAGCGGACATGAAGTGGACGTTGACGGGCTGTCGTGTTGGGATTGTAGTGGAGCAGTGATTTGCCGGATATCTGTGATGTGAATGACCTCTAACGGTACAGGGAATTAGGCTTTTCTAGTACTTTGTTGTCTGCACAGTCAATCCTCTTACAGGCAGTGATAGCGTTACATTGGCGGGCTTGTCTTTGCTTGTTGATGATCATTCATGATAAGAAGCTGCACGTCTAATGACTAAATGTCGTTATTAATACACGAATACCAATAGCTGATTATTGGATGGCCTACAGGCTGACTTATTTATTTTTTTTACTAAAGTGCTGAATAGTTACTGCAAAGTCATTCTTGGTTATGAAAAAGGAGGATTTTTTTTGTACCCCACATATTAAACCATTGCTTCATATTGACCTGCTTCAGCTTCAGAGGTGAGTCTTATTCACAGCAGATAACCTTTCCACTGAAGACACCACCGCGTTGACTGAGAGACAGTGGTAGGCACAAAGCTGCTGGATGTCATGAGTTGGCCATCTGTCATTGGAACATACTTAAACCTGCGAGCAGATTAACAAGTGAAAGGCTCCAAGGCATCAGTCAGGGGCATTTCTGTGCCAGCTGGGCTCCCCCCACCCTCTGGTGGAGGAGGGATGCTGAGGGCCACCGTGGGCTCAGTGGAGGAGAGGGATGAGGAGCAGGAGGATGAAGGTGACGAAGAGTTGAGAGATGGAGGGGTGCCTTTCTATGTGAACCGAGGGGGGCTCCCGGTGGATGAGGAGACTTGGGAGAGGATGTGGCGCCATGTGGTTCGAATCCACCCCAGCGGTGAAGCTTTGGGGAAGGAGATCCGGGGTGCCACTGACCTGCCCAAGGTAATCTGAAGTTGCAGCTGATGATACATAACAGGAATAACTGGTGCGGCCCTCTGTGCTTCACACTACTCATGTGGAATTTAGAAGGAACAATTTATACCCGTGTGTAAAAGGAAAAATGTTGAGTTACAGTGTTGCTATGCAGTTCCACATGACAGAAATAGAGACAGTCATGTGCCTCTAAATCCACTAGTGATATTTATTTTTGCCGATCGTTTTTTTCCAGTGTAATTGTAGTAAACACAGCGGAGGTTTTGTCCACAGTATTAATGTGTAAGACCTTAGTCATTTCCTAAGATACCTCCACTAGTAGTCACACTGAGCAGAAGAGCACAGAGGTCAAACGAGACTGCATTCTCCAGCTGCAGTGAATATTGTTATATTGTGCACAATGGCAACGCAGCTGTTTGGCTCCTCTGTCCCACAGATTCCAGTACCGAGTGTGCCTACATACCAACCTACCACCACTATCCCACAGCGCCTGGAAGCCATACAGAAATACATCAGGGAATTGCAGTATCCTTTGGCTGGTCAGAACCAAACCAATGATTATTGAACTGAGTTTGTCTTCATTTTCCATTTCCTGTTTCACACACTGATCTTGCTCAAGATATGAACAGATGGCACTAGAAAATTTGAAGTGCACTATTTACAGCAATCCATTTATTAATCACACTGACCCACTGTTTTAGCACACTTCGATAGCTATAGACCAAGTAGGTCACTGTAGTATATAGTATATTATATTCGATATTAAGTATAAGCTTGATTTCCAACCAGAGCAAACTTTTATTCATAATTCACTAACAACCTATGAATATCATATAGCTATTGAAGAGATTGTCTCTCACTGAAGACAGCTTCCTCTGTTGGTTTGTTACTGAATGACCTTAACTGTTGTACTCTACAGGTACAATCACACAGGAACACAGTTTTTTGAAATCAAGAAAAGCCGTCCTCTTACCGCGTAAGCCACCTCTCTCTTTATCCCCCGGGCTGATCATGAGTGTTCAAGGTGGTTGTCACGGGATGTCAGCACCAGTGTCTGCTGATTTCTTTTGGTTTAGCCTGTGATGCTAATGGCTGATGCATGCGGATCAGCTGTATCTCTGGTTCACTCCAGAGCTTTGCGAGTCAAAGTTGACGTCAACCAGCGGAGGCCTGGAACATACTTTTCCTGCCCTCACTTTATTAGATTAATTAGTGTAGATTTCATTTCTCTGGCTCATGGAAAACCTTTTTGTTTGTCTGCATGAAATCAATAACGGTGAATTTATGTCATTTATACTGCAAGTTATCAGTGCACTAGTGTCTTGTCAGAATTACTAAACATTAATAAATGTTCTTGTTCAATGTTCCTGCACAGGCTGATGGACATTGCTAAGGAGATGACACGGGAGGCCTTGCCAATCAAATGTCTGGAGGCGGTGATCCTGGGGATGTATCTTTACTGCAACTGATCATGTTGCAATTGCAGAACACTTAAGATTCTGTGATGGCTTCAAATTGCATTGCCATGTGTTTCTTTGTTGAGGCTAACAGCTCAAAATTTAGCAGATGGATTCGCAATATGTTACTGAAGCAGTTGCAGTAGAAAAAAAGGAGCAAAATCTGCATGGATTTGACAGGAGTTTTGCTGTTGTGTGACATTCAACCATCCGTTTCCTTGACTCACCTTCAAACAGTTACCTCACCAACAACATGCCAGGCGTGGAGCGCTTCCCCCTCAGCTTTAAGTCTCAGTTCTCAGGGAACCACTTCCACCACATCGTGCTGGGAGTTCACAGCGGGGGGCGTTTCGGTGCGCTGGGCATGAGCCGGAGGGAGGACCTCATGTTCAAGCCACTGGAGTTCCGGACGCTGATGGACTTGGTGCAGGAATTTGACGGAGCCTACAGGGGCTACTGGCATACCCTCCACAAGGTCAAGATCGGCCAGTACGTGTCCCACGACCCTCACAGCGTGGAGCAGATCGAGTGGAAACACTCAATACTAGATGTAGACAAGCTGACCAAGGAGGAGCTGCGGAAGGAGCTGGAGAGACACACCAGAGACATGAGGCTGAAGGTACGGTACAGAATCTAAAACATAAAACTGATGGTTTTTGCATGTTTAACTTTTGATTCATGTTTATTCCTAATCTCTGAATTTGACGAGAGACCTTGCAGGACTAAAAAGAATGATTAGACATATAATTTTCCATCAGCAGATTGACTGCCCTTCCTTCTTATCAGGGTTCTTCTGACATGCTGTATCTCCATGCACAGTGACAGTGAGTCGACCTGCTACTTGAGGAGCGGTCTCTGTCAAACGACGCTCTCATCACCTCTCATGCTAACATAATGAAAGCTGCCTCGATGCCGAGCTGTGTGTATAATAAAACTAATGTGATGGCTCGACTCTGCTCTGCCGTGCCTCATGCATGGCTGCCTCGATCCATCAATAGCTGATCTTTTACACTGAGTGCTCTGCACAATCACATTAAAGACAGACACTCAGTACCGCGGCGGAACTCAAACCCATGTGATGTTTTTAAAGTGATTGAAATTCAGTGCAAACTGTTTTTTGCAGATAGGGAAGCCCGTACCTCCCTCTCCCACCAAAGACAGGAGAAACAGCATGGGTTCACCCCTCAGAGGACCAGGCAGCCCCATACGCAGGATCAGCCGCGTGGAGAGACGGTATGACCAATCATGTGCTCTTCACTAAAAATACAGACATCATCACCATTTGATGTGTAATCTTTATAGTCACTGGAAAATTTAGACCACAGATGTCTCATGAATTAGTCACAGTTCCCCTTAGTGACGAAAACTCTTTGTCCTGTTTCATGTTTGTGTTTCTGCTGATGCAGTCCCTCGGGGGAGAAGAAAGTCTTGGAGCAGAAATCGTCCACAGACATTAACGGATACCAGATTCGGGTCTGAAGAAGAATTCAAAGTTTGCTTGTGAACACTGAAGCTACCACACATGTGTTTCATGGGCCCATTGGACTTTATTTAAGGTTCAATTCTTTGTACACACTGGCCTATTCACGGGATGTAGTTACGAACTGGTCACCAGCAGCTTTTCTTCCCAAAAACAAATGCCTCATTCTGCTTCCTTATGTCAGTGTTGATTGAGGCTTTTTCCAGGAGTGGTTACTGTGCATAGTAATTGGTGCTGGCAACACTCCCACAGTAAAAGAAAGGGTCAAAATGTGCAGTAAGTTGTGAACATTTTTAAATCACTACTGAGTTTTGCTGACTGTACACAATGTGAAATATGAGTGTTCCCTGTAGCTGGGCAAGACTACCACTCAGTGTAAATGTGCTACTGGACATTTAGATTTTTTTCGTGGCGTTGCTATGTTCAACAAAAGTACTGCAATCTGTATCTTTGTACTGTACATGTAAGTGTGCAAATACATTTAATGTAATTTTAAATCCACTTAGGCTCTTGCTGGGCAGCAAATACTAGTGTGACTTAGTTTGTAAACCACTACCCTTGTGCCTTGTATTACAACTCAAAGAAAAACACTTTTTTTATATCCAATCCATAATCATCATTGCCTCACTAAACTCAAAGCAGTGTCACCTCTGCTCCTTTGTATTACTTTAAAATCAACTGAGTTAATTCCCAGATGCATATTTAGCATGCAATCTACCTTACAGAGAAGTTTGACTGAATATGGGATTAAATACATCATATGCCTGAGTGTATCTAAATATAAAAAAGGCATCTGTTGAGTAAACACGTGGGTCACTGCGTTCACTGAATGTAAAATCTTTCAGTGAATCAATGTCTTGACTGTCAAGGTGACTCATGACAACGCAGTTGACTGACTTGATCTGCATTTAATGCGGATGTAAATTACTAAGAAGTCATATGTACTGTATAACTGCTTTATATATACAATTTCTAACTTTTATTTGTAGCAACTTTATCCAATATTTCACTTGCCTTAAGTGGTATCTAAGCAACTGACTTCCATTTAAGTGTAAAGTGTAAAGATGTTTGTTTACAGCACTTCTATCTGCATTTTGTAGTTTTTTTTCCAATTGTCATTTTATACTTCCCTCACTGTTGGTGATCACCAGTAGACCACTTGATATTTACCACACATGTTGCCACAGCCAACATTTTAATCTGTACAGTAGGTGTTGTCCATTTTCATTTCAATATTTTATCACACAACTGTTTTGTACCTGAAGACTTTTGTTTTAGAGGACCACAATAAAACGTCACCTGGATTGTGGCAACACAACTAGTGAATGTTTCTCTTTTAAATTCATTGTTATGCATTTAACTTACCTTACCTTGGCCCTTTTTCCAGCAGCTTACATACCACATATAAAGTGGTATGCTGTACTTGGTTGTTCTAGGCTGCAGGCAGGGAGTGGCGCCAGTTTCCTGTCAACCAATAGTTCAAAATGCGCACAGGGTGTCCTCAGCTGAAGGGCAGCGTTTGGCACGAAGGCTGATGATGACGAGAGCCGACTGAAGAGATCTCCAAACACTGCCCCTGTGCGGTTTACACAAAGGATACCGAGTGCCAACAAGTCTATAAAAGGAAAGCATAGGCCTCAGTAAATTAAAACACTCAGTCAGACTAAGTGGGACACTTTCAACATGTGTTAGATCTCAGAATATTGTCGAGCTCAAGTTTCAAATGGAAAACCTATGCTGGCAAGAGTAAGATGGTCAATGTGAAATATTATTATTCTATCCTTCATATTGTCTCCGTGTTGCCAGTGTTTGTTGAACATGTATAAATAATTGTGGTGGGGTTGCTGGCAGCATGTGCATTGCTCTCATGATCAGGGATTGTGCTGTTTAATGTATCCCCAAGTCGTCCCTGCCTGCAGTGCAGCAATCAGCTAATTAGCTTTAATGGCTGCTGCATTCAATGAAAACCAGTCAGTGGGGAACCACTTTGGTGCATATGCCAGTAACGCAGCTCTGAGAGGGCTATAGCTGCAGGAAACATAAAACACTAACATGTAACAATGTCCTACTGTAAAACCACATAAGTGGAAAAGTTTGTGCAAGAGAGCTTCTTAAAATGATGGTTTGTTAATGTTGAAAAAGTCCATCCTGAAGTTCTTGGTGAATTATAAAGAGATAGAAGTCATAAGAAAGATTAACAGATCCCCCTGTCCTCCCTTCTGTGGATTCCAGATGTTAACACCTTGTCCACTAGTGTTTGTAAGACACAGAAACAGAAGGCATTATGACCTATATGGAGAGAAAACCTACTGACCTACTTTGTGTATTTATACATTTGATACCACAGGGGGAAATTAAAACATACATAAGCTGCTATGCATTTAAGAGTTCAACTCATGTTTGATTGTATTATATGTCAAACATAATACACAAAGTGCACTGACAAGACTGAGTGAGAAGCGAGTGAAAGACGTCCTACTGATGGGAAACTAATTCTCAGACGTTCTACAGCCCTCATATAACACAAAGCTCCCTCACTGAGCCCCGTCATGCATGAGCACTCAACTATCTACATAAATTATTCAGTCATGCATCAACCAGACACACACACACAGACATCTTCACCCTAACAAAGTGAAGTCGTTGGTGGGAGGGGCAGAGCCAACATTCAGGTCACAGTCACAACACAGGATACACAGGAAGCACAACAACTGGAAAATTTTAATGAAGAAATAAAATATGGCACCCTTTATCAATAACATGAACAGGGCAGTGTATTAATACACCAACAAGAAAGGGATTGCTACCTTAATTTTTTTAATGAAATATTACATCACCACTAACAGCATTTTTATATCTCCTTCATGGCTCACCGTCGATCTGATTAAAACCATGTGGAAGGAGACTGAATGTTTGGCATTCACTAGTTTTTCCTGGCCCTTTTGAACAAAAATACTGACTTCAAGTCAGTTGGAAAACTATGCCCTTATGTTGCCAGCATTTAACCACAAATAATGACATCAATAATTGTAAAAAAATAAAATAAAATAAAAAGAAAGTGTGTGCAGAGTAAGACCTGAATCATTTGAACAGACATATAAGTGTAATCTGACCACTGGACTGAGTTCACCCACAGATTTTTGCTCCTCATGCAACATTCAGGTTCATTTGGAATTTGGCCAGAAGACTGAGATGGTCAGATGGGAATATGTGACTGGGAAGGCCTTTCATTGACCATAAGACGTCTTCTGATAGGAGGGAGAGACTGCCAATCAACTTTAAACCCTCACTGAGAAAGTCATCATCTGAGGAAAAGGAACAGATAAAACATCAGCCATGTTATTTAAAGAACAGATTATTAACTCAGAGCTGTAAGAAGTATTCCCCTGCTTCATGACACGTCCATGTACCTTTTTGATCAGGGGTTAAGGTACGTTTTGGGGAGTAGAAGATGTAGTCAACTGTGGCTCCTACATCAGAGTGTAGGGTTGTGACTTCTGGGCTGCCAGAGCCTGGGAGAATATGTTTATAGACCGACTCCAGGTCTAAGCGATGACTGATAGTGTGCCTGAACCGGAGACACAACATTTTTATGACCAATATCACATGGTGTAAAAAGCAGTAAGAAGCAGTAACAGTTGCTCTTCAAAATGACATGACAGCAAAACACTGAGGGAAACTTACCTTTTCTCATATGGCTGATTTGCCTTTGAAACATCTGTGCACAATACATATGATATGAGATACATATTAAAACATACAGCATGTACAGCAAGAAAATTAGTTTTAGTGGTAT
The DNA here is from genome assembly GCA_900303245.1 of Selene dorsalis. Taxonomy (NCBI): domain Eukaryota; kingdom Metazoa; phylum Chordata; class Actinopteri; order Carangiformes; family Carangidae; genus Selene; species Selene dorsalis. The sequence goes on from OMNW01007869.1 coordinate 20,295, forward strand.
GTTTATATTTATTTATTTGATCCCCATTGGCTGCTGAACCTTCACAGGAGTTACTCTTCCTGGGGTTTCACCAAAATCATCAACTAAGGTCACAATTAAATACATTTAACATTCATACTCACAGACAGCTCATACACAACGTATAACCAGTTTCTGTGTGTTTGGTCTTACTGTACCTGGTGTGATGTCAGTCACGTCTGGGATCACAGCCATGCCCACCGGACGGACACATGCAGCCGGACAATGGCGTAGCTGTAGCATAAAGTCATGCCTGTACTGACATTTCCCTGTACAAGACAAATATATAATAATATATCAAATCTGGGAAAACTGGGATCCACTCCTGGAGTCAAGATTAGTAAGAAATTACTGTGTAAAAATTACTTAACACACTGACCTGATTTCTGACTCTTCCTCTCGAGCACGTTGTTGACTGTAGTGTACTGGCAGTTGTCGGTGATTTCCAGACAGCTGGGCCATAAAGGAGCAAACAGCTTATGACAATGGGATTTGTAGGACAGGTCCTCTTGACCTGATATCTGTAGGAGATGGTGAATATTTTCATGGTTACCTTGGTAACTATCAAACAAACCCCCAGAAAGTGATGGGGACGTAGTTCAGTGTCTTTCAGCTGTCAGACATTGATTAGTGTCAGTTATTCTCTCAGTCTCACCATCCACGCTGGCAGGCCGTGGTAGTAGAGCTCACCGGTGGTGATCAGCTGGTACAGAGGCATGCACGGGACCGAGTTAAAGTCCCCGCACAGTACAACGTTGCAGCGTTCGCCTTTGGCTGTACAGGACTTGACCGTGCTGTCGATCTCTGCCAGCATCATGGCTAACTGGGCCAGCTTCACATCACCTCTCCTGGGGTTGAAGAGCAGGTGAGTGTTGGCCACGCAGAGGAGTGGGCCCTTCACCGTGACGTTAGATCCCTGGGCGACGACTGGCCGAAGCAACAGAACAAGGCCCACATTGTGCCGGTCCAGGAGATCCGTCTCTGGCCTGAAGTACTCCAGTGGAGTTACTGACACCTCAGAGAAGCAGCTGTTTCGATAGCAGGTAACACAGCCGTCTGTCTTGTTCCCTGTACGCTGCTTGTACACACAGGTGTATCCTGAAACAACATGAAGAAAAAATATGTTAAGTCTTCATCACGACATCCTCCAACATGATTATTCTACTGTTTTGTCTGAGATGACCTACCCATCTGAGACAACACTGGATACAGGTGCTCACAGTAATGATTCTCCTGAACCTCTTGCAGACACAGAATCTACACACAAGAGGACGCACACCAACCATCAGTCTAATAATTTGATTAAACCGGGTCTACATTCAATTTGAGAGAAAAAGGTTGCATTAGGCTCACGTCTGGTGCCCATTTCAGTAATTCCTCTAAGAGCAGGTTGCAGCGGTAGCTCCAGTCCAGGACCTCCAGAGGACAGTGTAAATACAGGTCCGGGTTGGCCTCCAGCAAATCTTGAGCGAGAATGTTGTAGGACATGACAGTGAAGTCCATCTTTGTGAATGGGAAGGGTATCAGGGCAGGTTCTGCTGTAGCACCACTCTCATCTTCCTCCTCCCATACTCTCCACATCACTGGGTGGAAAACAAACACATATATAAGTCTGTGCAAGTAATAGCTGGATATTTAGCTAGTCACGAGGCAGGACAAATCTAAGATAAGGGAGAATATTACAATTGGGGATAAAAGTTTGACTCCCACCTTCAAAGGGCACAGTGGGCTCTGGTGGAGGGTAGTAGCTGACAGTGGGAAACTGCAACAATGGGCACTGCACTTCTTCAGCCAAGCCAGGTCCTACAGGGAAGTGCCAGCTAGTTTGCGGCCCAGTGAACTGAAGCTGGGTTTGAGCGTTAGAGAGGAGAGAGGTAAATACCAGCTCCGAGCTGTTTTCCCCATCGTGCCCTTCAGCAGACAGAGGGAAATATTCATCCCAGCACTCATTTACTGTATCGACACCTTCAGACGGAGTGACAGACTCTTCCACGCTCGGTATCTGTATTTCTCTCTGTAGACCACAGGTAGATTCTAGTGCGCTGATTTCAGCTGGACTCGCTGACTCTTCTGAGCTCTGTATCTGTACCTCGGCTGAACAGGTAGTTTCTTGTGTGCCGTCCTCGGCTCGAGTTACTAACTCTGCCGAGCTTTGTATTTGAATCTCTTTCTCAGCTGAACAGGTAGTGTCTTGTGTGCTTTCCTCAGCTGGAGTCATTTGTTTCTGTCTACTTTGTATGCTGTCATCTGTTTGCAGGCACTTTAACTGCACCCCAAGTGCCTCCTCCGGCCTGACAGCCTCTGTGTTTTGTTCCCTCTGCTTCTCCGTAGAGGCATCCTCTGGCTTGGGAGCTTCCACTTTGTCGTGTTTTATCTTGCTCATCTTTAAAGTCTCAGTGTCTGTTTCTTCACACAGGACAGCCACCTGCTGTTCTTTGTCCGTGTTCATCCTTGCATCACCTTTTTTCTCTGGGCTTGGCTCTCTCATCCTTTCTTTCGTTTCCCCTTCTGTCCCACTGCTTGGGCTGAGCCGCTGGTCCAGCAGGGTCGTCTGAGACTGGATGAAAGTGCTGGTTGTGACAGCACCACCATCCCACTCTGCCCTGCCATTAACCACCGCAGGAGGGAGATCCTTCTTTGAGACTCCTGCAAAACAATATTTTTCTCAGATAACACACATTTTTTGTTTGTGCTGTTGTTTGTTTGTTTGAACATGTAAAGAAATACACCAAAACCAGTACTTAAAAACATAGCATCAAAAGAAAAAAAAACTCATTCAACCCTCCCCTTTTATTCACTAATTAAATTTTCCTAAATAATAACCTAATAGAAATCCTGTATTCCTACTATAATATTTGCATAATCATATGATATTATCCACACACCTGCATATAGGCCACATAGCTTCATGCATATACCCTACACCTACGTGCACATGCCTGCACTTACATACACTGCAAATACTGAACAAATATAACGTACGCCAACAAAAGCACGCCACGTGGTGACGTCACGGGGCGTCAAACCCAGAAGAACAGGTGCAAGCATCCAACACATGTTGCCCTGAACTAAACTTAGCTGAGGAGCAATAACACGACACGCTCTGCGCTCCCGTCTTCTTAAAGGAGACATTTTTAGCCTCACCACACACCGAGACCCACCTATTATGACGTTTAAAACACAAGTTTCACTCAACGACTTGACTTAACACCGGAAGAGCCGACAAATAATAAGCTAAACTGCTCAGCCAGCAGTAAACTAAACGTAACGTTAGCCATCGTTAGCACCTCGACAGCTGCTCGGGGGAGACCCAGACACTGACAACGACGTTTTAAAACAAGGACACCTTTACGAGTGTGCTTTAAAATTTCACCTGGACGTAGAGCCCTCAGGTACCGTGACAGAGGGTAGAGCGCAAAGAAAAGCAGGCTGCCAATCATGATTCCTCACACCACGTCCGCGCATGCGTATCAGCGTGAAAGTTCCGGGTCACAAGTCAAAGTCCTCGTGAAGGTGTCTGATGTTTTGAATATGTAATAATCATAGACTGTGTGGTTTTTTAATGGTTGACTGACAATTTGCGTTTGATTTTCTTTATTTTGTTGTGTATGAATCGAATTTGTTGAATTTATTGTTTGTGTAAATGTCTCTATAGTGTTGTGGGTTTTTTTTAAGGCTATATTAATTTTCTATAGAAAAATGTTCTACACTTCTATTAGTTTGTAATTGTTTTACAGTTTGTAAAGTTGAAGTTTACAATAAGGAACAAAAGAAAAATGTATTGATGAAGTTTAAAAGTCCACAGTCATATAAAATAAGTTAATATAAAAATGGTCAGCATCCATAAACACACAAATTTACTCAAATCCATAACAATTCTGTTGTTACAGTAAGCCTATGTTTTGTTTTGAGTTACTTAATACACAGGATTGTAACCACCCTGAGGCATAAATTGTTAATTTGGCTACACACGACACGCTCAGGGGTAGAGTTACCTGCAGGACAGCACAGACCTATTCCATTTCACACCATCAGCCCATGTAGATCAACCAGGAATAAACGGGCAAACACCAGAAGACTGTTTGTTTTGTGTCTGGGAAATGATTTCAAATGAGACATAGACTCTGACTGCTGACCACAATGTCGACACTATCTTTTGAGTCGCTCTGCTTAAAAGATGACGACTGTCCATCCCCAATTCAACCACATGGCAAGAAGGACGAGTTTGATACAGACTTGGAATCAGATGGTATGTACATTAAATTAAATCTTTTTTTGTTTAGTTTTTGTTGGCGGCTAAATACTGATCTTAGTCTAAGATATAGGAGTCATAAAGAGTCATATAAAGTCATTTACAACACACAGCACATTTATCATGTAAATTCATACTGTAACAAAACAATGTAATTAAAATGTCAGTATGATTTATGAGTAAAGGCCCATATAGTGTTACCTATACTGTATGAGGTTAATTATTTTCAGAAAAAGAGGAGAGCAATAAGGAAGCATCTGTAGCTGAAGTGTACCTGCAGGCCTGCAAGTTAGTGGGTGTGGTGCCGGTCTCCTACTTTTTAAGAAACCTTGACTCTACAACAATGACCCTCAGCCACCATGGGCTCGGACCTTTGGGATCCAAAGCACTTGCTATTGCTTTGGTGGTGAGTAAAAAAATGCAAGCATGTTTTGGTTTCTTTTTTTTTTTGAAAGAGAAATTTTCTGATAAGCTCTTTGTGTTTAGTCCGATATGCACATCAACACGTTGGAGCTGGCAGATAATCACATTCAAGCTGAAGGAGCCAAATATCTTGTGGAGATGTTGAGGGCTAACTTCACCATTCAGCATCTGGTATGTAGAACTGTAAACCTACCACTAGAGGGCACAAGTGCTTTTTAGGTGATATTTTACTGGACTTTCACAGGAGTGAAAAAATGCATTATACAGCATCTGTTCCGCTTTCAGGATTTGTCCAACAACTGTCTGCGGTCTGCAGGAGCTGAGTATGTGGCTAAAATGTTGCTGGATAACATTTCACTAAAGTCTATTAAACTTTCAGGTAATGTGCACATGATTTAACTGCGCTGTAATATGGAATTTACACTATGAATTTTGTTTCATATACTCACACTGTTGTGAGATAAATAAATCTAAGTTAGCCAGTTGAATAAAATTGATTATTATTTTAATTAGATCCTAATTTTTTCTTTATCTTTTAACCAATAGTATTTTCTCAACAGGAAATGGATTTACTGACAATGATGCCAAATATTTTGCAGATTCCTTCTCAGTAAGTTATTAATGAAGAATTTGCCATTTCAAACATTTGTGCATTTGCATATTTTTAAATGAGAATGTTGCCAATATTTTAACTCTTAGAGCAATTCCAGAATTAAGGAACTTGACCTGAGCCATAATGAATTTTGTGGAAAAGGAGGTGAACATCTGGGACAGTTGTTGGGTATGGTCCAATTCGCCAGTCTTAATATTTTTCTAAATTTGAAAAAACAGTTTGAAAAAAAATGTTTTTCTGATTTTTCCATTTCAACAGCAAACAATGAAGGTCTGGAGGTGCTGGATCTTAGCTGGAATCATCTTCGGATGAAGGGGGCTGTAGCTTTTTGTGCAGGACTTAAAGTATGGTTGTGTAAGAAATGAATTTGATTATTGACAGATTTACAACATTTGATAACATGTACTGTACATTTTTTATATTTAGGTGAATATGATGTTAAAGCACCTTGACCTATCATGGAATGGTTTTGGGAATGAGGGTGCCCTGGCCATGGGAGAGGCCCTCAAATTCAACAACACTCTGGTGTACCTCAACCTCAACAACAACCGCCTCACCAATGAGGGCGTCAGCCTGCTGTGCAGAGGTCTTGAGTTCAACGACACTCTTCGAGTCCTACTGGTGGGTGGACAAAGTTGTGCTAAGTGAACACGCACCATCAGATAAATTGTAAGGTGATGCTTTATTCTTATACTCCTGTAGCTGGCTTACAACTCTGTAACAGTAGAGGGAGCACTGGCCTTGGTTAATGTGGTGAAGAACACACCTAAAACTGCCTTGGAGGAGATAAACATGTGTGTGAGTGACTGATGTGGCATGTTTTCCATCTTGATCTGATTGTCCTGTTCCGTTATTTGTGTTTGTTTTAATCAAGATTGCATTCTCTTTCTTTTCATCCTCTTATCAAGCAGAATGTTTTGGTGAATGAGAACTTTGTGCATCTGTTGGAGTTGACGTGTCAGGAACATCCTGGTCTGGATGTGCAGTTTGGAGGAGTGGGAGGCTTCATCGCCAAGAAGCCACCAAAACGCGTCGATCCAATGAAAGTCATTCAGGTCTGTGTAAAAACTAATAAGAATTAGTCATCCAAAAAATCTGAAATGAGTGTATCCTCTCACAACATCAAAAAGTTAACTACACACTCATGTATAATGTCTCACACAGTTTTTCCTTACACATCAATGTAGTAAAACTATCAAAAGGCTGCCTTTCTTTCTTTCTTTGGCTCTGTATGTATTCATAATTGACAAAACATGTTCTTTTTCCAACAGGACTATCTGGATAAACGCAAGCTGCGCCTGTGGGATTTCTTTCGGAACATTGACAAAGATGGCACCATGCGAGTCCCTGTCACTGATTTCAGGAAGGCTGTGCAGGTTTCTGAATCAATATTGATTTGTTTGACTGTGTACGGTCAGTGACATTTGCAGGAAGAGATCCACTGATGCATTTCAGTGACAATAAACAATGAGACAGTCTTCTGAAAGCATCCCAGCTGAGGCCTCTTCCAGGCCTATTCACAACAGTGTCCAGATGCTGATCATGGCCTACATAAAGCATGTAATGAATTCATAAAATCACGCAGTAAGGGACTTGACTGATACGTTTCATGAATTACTATAGTAACTCTGACTCCAACTCTTTTTTTTTTGTTTTGTAAAACCACAACAGCAATCAAGCATTCCTTTGGATCGATACCAGATTGAAGAGCTGATTCAGAGACTTGATCGTGACAGGACAGGAATGGTAGACTACAGGTGAGCACATAGTGTTTGACCATGGAACCTCTAAACTGCTTAAATCTTGTGACTGAGGTTTATTGTTAGAAAACACTGAGTAAAAACACTGAATTTTTACAGTTGCTTGTTTTATTACTGAGATATGTGTGTTTTAAATTTTGTCTGTCTTCGCTTTGAATGATATTGTAAACGACTGATGTCTGTGTATACTAAAGAGAGTGGCCTGTGGAGAATTGATAGCAGCCCTAAAGTTTGGCTCAACAAAGCAAATGCGGTCTGGTGTTTCTGTGCAGGGGGCTGGCAGACACAAGGAAACAGATGATGAGAGATCACCGCCGCCAGCTGAGGAAGGTCGAGTCCCGTCAGAAGAAAGAGAAGCAGAAGAGCGACCGTATCCTCAAGACCTTCCAGAGCGCTGTGGAAGCAGTTACACCACACAGCTCCATGGTCATCTCTCCAGGAGGTGCCAAAGATGACTCGAGTGGTCCGCAGCATTTCTCCGCCACCCCTCTCAGCTCATGGCATCACATTGTCATGTCCAACAGCAGTCGCTATTCTGTCACCAACCTAAGCAATGACCACTTCCACCTCCCCATGGTAGGAGGCACCGCCTCTTACCGTCCAACCAGTTCTCTGGCAATGCGCTCCTACTCCCAACCAAACCTGCTGGATGACTCCCCTCGCTCTGCCCCGGGCAAGTCCATCTCTGCTCAGGGTGTATGCTCTGATCCAGAAATGAGCCACAGCAAACTAAGCCCCACTGCTAATCCCCTGACCAGGTCCAGGCCCGCTCTCAATGCCAAGCAGCCACAGGTTAAAACCAAAACCAAGAAAGTGAAGAAAAAGAAAACCAAGAAACAAGTGGAGAAGAAACAAACACATAACAAATGACTGTGAAACTCTACATAATGACTGAATGCCAAAACTTACATCTTAAAGAATTTATGGATTTGATATGGATTGATATATTGTATTAGTTATATTATTAATTAATGGCAGAGCATTTGACGGAAGCCAGAAGATTCATTAATTTTGGTTGAGTTGTGCAGAAGGGGTGGGACTATATAAGTTTTTAACTTCAGCCCACTCCTTTTCAGACATGAGAAAAATAAGTCTCCAAAGTGCAGCTACTTACTCATTGTTTTCCTTGTTCCTGTTTTTCTTGTTTACTTATTTTACATGTTCAAAATAAAAGATGCATTCATTCATCCATAATTAGGCTACTAAATAAACATTTCTATATATATCATGTTTCCATTGTCTAAAAATTCATCCTTACAGCATCAAAGCCATCTCTCAACACTTCCGAGTTTTCTGCTGAATCAGATGGACCTTTCAAAAAAAATTCAAAAAGATTCAAAGATTTCTTATTGTCAAGTCTCTGTATGTCTAGACATAGCCTACAGAAGAATCAAAAAGTTGTTTCTCGCTTCTTCAACCCAAACATTGGTAAGCTCATTTGCACTACCATACACATCAAAATCTAAGCAGTTTTTGAATGCATTTAACTCACTTTCCTCACTTTCTCTGCAGGTTCCTGTGCACATACCGGTATCATAAAGGTCAGCAAGCCCATTGTGACCCAGCTGAATGCTCATCTAAATGATGGCTACAAATTTGGAGGCTGGGGGAAAGACTCAAAGCCTGTTCCTGACAGAGAGTCTATGCACTTGTACTCTGGGTACGGCAGCGCCTCCGTTGTTGACATTAGGTTTTACACTAACTACAAGAATCTCGTTTTGAGAAACTTCTTCCAGCATCACAATTTACACAGCAGCTGGATTGGAACTGGGAACAATTTCATCATCCGTGACAATACCCTGTATTATCAGATTAACAGTCCATTTGGGTTGGCTAAACTGAATTTCACCAACATGAAATATGAGTCCAGGGTGATTCCTGGGGCTAGCTCTCGATTTTCCTACACCAACTCCCCTAATCAAAACTTTGATTTTGCTGCTGATGAGACCGGCTTGTGGGTGACCTATGCTACAGATAAATCCAGTGGTCGCATGGTGATAAAAGACTAAAAGACTGACTAAAAGATATTCACATTTTAGTTGAAATGCCAGTGTGTGATCAATAACTTCACTTGTCTTTTGAGGTTTTATAACAAACCACAAACTAATGAGTCTCAATTTCCCAAGAGGACAAGCTCAATGTTGCATTAAAAGTGAGACAGTTTCAGTGCATTCTGGCTCATTGGTGACTAATTTCATTCTTCTCATAGATTAAGCTATTAGTCATTGTAACCCAACAACTAAGGCAATTTCATGAAAACTGATCGAATCTGTTAGTGACTGAGATGTGGCCAAAGGTGAGGCTGAAAATGTGTAGAGAAAAATATAAGTATTAAAAAATGTAACTCAGACTAGCACATGAATGGTGTTTGCTAGAGCCAAATGAAAAACTCTAACTCCAACTTGTCCTGAGGACATAGCTCTGTTCAGAGGGTCTGTGGTAACCTCTTGTAAATGCAACGGTGGCCGAAATTCTTGTCAGGTACCAACCACCTGCCTATGACAAGAAACCACGTTTCAGTGGCAGAGAAAACTAATAAATGGTTTCTTAAATCTACTTTTGATCGGGTGAATTTCATTGAGGGTCAATGAATTCAACTTCCTCTCATTCACCTGGTTCTGAAGAATCCTTTCCATCATTTCCAAGGTCACAAAAGAGAGATCACCCGAAATCATCCACAAATCTTACAGAGGACTTTTTGTCTTTTTTTGTTGATTTCTGGTGCCACCATCTGGGCTTTAAGTTGAAGTTGTGCATTCTTCACTTCTGACAGTCTGTTTTCTTTCATAACTGGCATGCAATAAATCTTGTGATAGCATGGGCCACAAACCACTTGTTGGATCCTTTGTTACCCAGGAACAGAGGGATGCATTTCTTTGGAAAGAGCCTTCAAAGTGAAGCTGTATTTTTCTTCAAATGCAACCTCTGAAGGACATGGCCCCTGAGCTGGGACACAGCTAATGTGTTTCCCCTGGATGTTTAATAGGTACACTGAGGTGATGGTGAAGACTTCTTGCTTACTGTACTTGTACCGAGCATAGTTTTAATCAGAAGCATGGTCAATCTGGAGAGGGAGAAAACTGTGAATGAAAGCTGCTCTCGTGCAACACAGTTTTTCCCTCTCATGCTGTTCAGTTGCACCACCCAGGTCACAAACATTAAGTTACGCAAGCATGTGGATGAGGAAGTGATACAAAAAATGTGATGACTTGATTCATATGTGAAAACTGACTTCTGGGTAATACATATTACACATTCAATTCAGTTACCCTCTTGCGCCAGTGCTTTACAACGTGTCAACCTGTGGATATGATGACCTCTTCCTCTTATAACACACACAGCCCTCAGCTTATAGGCCATAAACTTAACCGGGTGTTATACCAGAATTGACTACACATGGCATTTTTCTCATTCACTCCCTTTGTTCAGATCAAACCTTGCGTGGTTCAGCTTACTGTGAGCAAACAAGGATTTTATTTATTGGCCTCATGTGGATGAACATGACGTGTACTTGTGTTGAGCTCAAATAGTAACTATGGGGAGGGAGTCTGTGATGAACTGATAAGATCAGTCTTTAAAAACCACATGTCTAACCCTCTGAGGAGACACGAGAGGTAAACTGAGACATGATGCTGCCGGTTCTGCTGTTGCTCCTCAGTCCCGCTTTGGCCTGGATCGTGAGTGACTTTTGCTTTCCTTGACTAACCCACGCTAATGTCATTTATTAGGTTTGCCTTTAATGATGGTAATTTCTTTTCAGCCAGTGGAGGACTGGGAGTCTGGTAATGTGACTGCATCCGTTGGTGAGTCAGGTCAGTGTTTTTGCCATGTGTTTCTGCCTGACACCACCTTCCCCCGCTGACCGGGTCCAGCACATGCAACAAGTCAGCACAGATTTGATCCTGGAAGTGGAAATCCAGATGAACAAGGTGCAGTAGGTGTGACCAGTAGCATGATGACTAAAAGCAAGTTCTGTGATAAAACATCATGTGTCATGTTCTCCAGATGGTGAGCTATGAGGGTATTTAGGCTGATTTTGTTTGTTTTTTTCAAATAAATGCTCATATAATCATCATAGATTAAACAAACTAATATTTTGGCACTGATGTCTAAAGTGACCGAACCATAAGGCAAATATATACTGCATATAGTGTAGCCTACATTTTCCATTGGATTGTAGGTTAAACAGGATTAAAAATCCACTGAGTAATAAACTCACATACTATAATTACAACAGAGTCAAGGGAACCTATGTACTAAAGGACAGAAAGTGCAATTACTGCAGCAGGCAGACTTCATCAATTATCATATCTTTCAGTGTGGAGATCAAAATGGATTGAATTTGCAGGCACTGCTCTCTGCTTCTTGTAATTGAGTTTACAGACAACTTGAACAGGGGAGAAGAAAAAAATGCCCCTGTGCTTTTCCACACATTAATATGAGCGGCGTGATTCAAGAACAGGTTGCTTTGTTATACTGATGTTATTAAATTTTCAGTTTTTCTCCAGGCTACAACGAAAGCTTAAGATTAATATTGAACCAATTACCCTTTAGCTCCAGCTAATCAAAACACAAACTGACTGGGGAGACAAATGAAATATCACCAGTCCAACAAGTTTAACAGGTATTTTCCTTTTTGTTCCTGAATTGAAGTAAATTAATTTAAGAAACTGTCAGTAGTTTGTAAACTTTGTGTCTTTTCAGGCCACAGTTTAGCTCTCAGCATCATAAATGTGGGTAAGACTTCACTATAGACTTATTGTATATTAACTGATTCAGAGACACGTCACTGCTTTTTATATTAAATACACATGTCTAAATTAACTAACACTAGTAGAGGATGATAATGCAAACAAATAAAACTGCACCACTTAGTGTGTATGATATGCCCAGCTGCACTGATCTGAAGGATGCTAATAAAATCATCATGCCTGGACTCACATCACAAGCTGTAGCTGGGCTGATAAGAAGCTACTGTTAATAGTAGACATCAGATCAGACAAACCACCCGCAGAGAAGAGGCATGCCTCTGGTTCTGCTGCTACTCTTTCCCACGCTCAGCCCTGCATTGGTATGGCTTGTAGGTTTTCTAAATAATTTTTATTATCCTTCTGCAAATTGTATTATCCTGACAAAAATAATTCAGTTTTCATGCAGCCAGTGGGGGACTGGGAATCAGGAAATGTAACCACATCTGGTGGATGACTGGAGTGTGTTTGCAGTGTGTCCCCTGCCTGAGGCTGGAGGTGAAAATCCAGATGAACAAAGTCTGTATGAAACAGAGAGTCCTATATGTGCATACAACATCCTCTATACATTTATATTTGTCATACACATAAAAATCCATAATGACTTTAATACAAGTGAATGATTCAGCTACACCTTTTCACCAAACAAATACCTAGACTGTTTTGCTGATGAGAAAGGATTGTGGGTAATATATGCCACAGAGGAGGCTGTAACATTGTGATCTCTAGGATAGATGAGAGATGATTTGATACTGAGGATGAATTCAGCAAGTGCATCCAAACCTCTGATAGGAAATGCTTTCATGGTGTGTGGAGTTGTATGCCACCAGGTCTGAAGCCAGAGGAGACCCACTCTTATCACACTAAGACCAGAGAGGAAAAACACATGAGTACGCCCCTGCAGAAATTCCAGAAGAGGTTTGTCAACCTGCACTACAGTCGCACTGATCAGAGTCTTTACATAGATGATGGCCATGTGTCCTATAATATCAGGTTCAAAAGAGAATCAGTCATCTTGTTCTTGATCTGCTGTGTTGTGATTGATGGAAATGAGCTTTGCTCACTTTCTTGAACATTTTTATTTCTGTGTGAAGTGTCCTGTTTTCTTCATTTCAAACAATCAAAGAATATAATTAAGCTCTCCTTTCTGTTTTTTTTTTTTTTTGGATGAGGTTGCAGCATCTGATACATCTTGCCCCCTTCCTCTCCTTGATCTCCTGCCCCTCACTGGAGCTCCCCACCCCCCACTCTGTAACCCAGCCCTCCCTTGGGGTGGGGACTACTCTCCTTTGTGCAGCGGCTGGAGCCAGGCTCCATCTGGTACTGAGCTCCAAGACCCAGTGGATTCTGTACAGGGTGATCCCTCCATTCATAAAGGATGAGGGACATTAAATAAATCCAGCAATGGATGATAATCAATAAAACTGATCATTTTACATGTGGGATTTGTCAACAGTAAACAATAACAACTCAGTCCTTCTTAGAAGTAAAAGTCAGGGTTGAAAATAGCCTTCAGTCAGTGCACACAAAAAAACAGCACTGTCTCTTTAAACCGGCCAGCATCTGCCTGGATGAGAGGGGGTGGGAGTGAGTGCCCTGAGTGAAATGGTACCCTGAAGTGACATCATGCTCGGCCAATCAGTAGCTTCGCCTGAGCTCTCTCCTCCTCTCCTGCTCCGGGGATGAGCTGCGCTGAGGTGGCTGAAGACGTGAGCTCCTGCTGCTGATGCTGCTGCTGGGGTGGAGGGGTCCAGGGCATGCTCGCCTCACATCAGGTGCAGTGTGTGTATCTGTAAATATTCACCTTATTTTCTGTTGCGTTGAAGCATTTATCTCGTACGGTGGGTTGCTTATCGAGTGGGCTGTGTGTGGTGCATGCTGAGAGGATGATGGATGGTAATGGAGGAGCCTGAAGATGGCTTTGTGTGTTTCATAACACTCCCTAGATGATGTCGCCTCCATGACTGTAACCAAAATGGGGAGTGTAATTGTGTGATATTTGTGTTTCACTCTGCAGCTACACTGACCTGAAATAAACATGGTGTTTTACATTAATGGGAGATTTCAGGGCTGCATTAGCCTCCACTGCATGACTGCTCATACATTTGACTTCATGTGACACAGAATTATTGCATAATAGTTAAGATTTTAGTCAGCAGAGAATTTTATTTGGAGATAATCCATCTCATATGACTTGTATGAGTGTGTGGGTGGATGTCTAAAACCACATCAGTGTTACAGACTGGCATACACAAACATGCTTTTTGTTGCATATACGATTGGATTTATGCAGTGAAAGTGGGTTGTTAACACCACCCCCCCTGTGATCTTTCTGTTTCAGTCATCCTGTGTACATAAATGACTATGTCACCCTCAGACACACGACAAGCTGATTCAGTGCTCTGAGTCACTTCTCTGTTATCTTGGATGCGTGCAGTCTGGTTTCTTTCCATTGATCAGAAATAGTAGGCACACACTTGCACACTTCCTGTACTGGTCTGGAGGTTAACTCTTTGTTTCCACTGCCTCAGATGATCATGCTGTGCTGCAAAGACCTGAGCTGTGGGGTCACTGGGGGCACGTGCACACTGAGCCCAGTGACAACAGACAGAGATGAATGCTGCTGTTGATAAGACGAGGAAACAAAGGTGAGTCGCAAGCTCAACACTTCACTGCTTGAGAGTCAAACAGAAACTGTGTGACTCGTTTACAGAAGCTGAGGATTCAGTTTCTTTTTCCACTTATTTTCAAGTAAATACATGCACCTGCCCGCCATGTCTGAATTAAGTCTGGCTGAATCACTAATATCTTTTTTCTGCTGTGCTCAGGCCAGTGGGACCCTGACAGGTCCCAAAACAAGGAAGCTATGGCAAAAAGAGATTACCTGGTGGAGGCAGCCAAGCAGATCCGGATGGCTCTGGACAGTGAGGTCAATGAGGACTATGAGGCAGCTTTCAGTTACTATAAGAACGGGGTGGATTTACTCCTGAATGGGGTTCAGCGTAAGTGGATGACATGACTTTTTTTTTCCTTTTTTTTGAACGATGACTATGTGTGACACTGAATGGGGAATTTGAAGAGACGTGTTTGCGCAAGACATGTGATAGGGATGTGTGGATGAGAATAAAAACAGGAAGTCACAAACCAAAGGCTAAGCCCTTGTGTCTTTCCCCACAGTGTCAATACACAACCAGCTGTGTGTTGCTGTGCTACTGTTTCTTATCCCGTATCAAAGGCCAAAGTTGTGACAGTTAGTTGTGACAGGGCTTTGTCTTTTAGATGTATTCTGCTCTCACTGCTGGTGTCTGACCGAGTGTAACTGTCTAACAGTGGATCCTAACAAAGATCGCCGGGAGGCTGTGAAGAGGAAGACCACCCAGTATCTGAAGAGAGCTGAAGAGATCTTCATCACTCATCTGCAGGATAACCTAGGGAAGGGGAGCTCTCACTTAGGGGTAAGACAATCATCCTGACCAGTCATCTACAGGAAGAGGATTTAACTAACTCTCTAAGATTTGCTTCCAATGCGCGACGAGAGTAAATAATTTTAAGTGCATTACAATTTCAGCATTTCAGCTTGAACTCTTCTGAGGAGCACAAAGGAGTGCCTTTTGTGTTTCTTCATACATGATTTGTGCCCGTCAAGGGCTTCATTCATCATCTTGGTTGTCCCAAAGCAAACATCCTCTGTGGCTTTCATCACCAGGGTTACAGCAGTCTGAGATTCCGTCCAATCAGACACCTGAGTTCACCTGTGGAGGATCTGGAGATGTGTAAGGTGGTTGGAGTGACGGATAAGGTAAGACAGACTTCATTTCTACATCAGTGAGCCAGTGATTGTTTTGTTGGAAACTGTACATGAGCAACACTAACCATGTATATTTTCATCCCAAAGGTCCTGATTGTCCAGAGTATGGTCAATAAAGAGACATTTGTAGTAAAAGTGAGTATACAGTCTTCCATGGACACCACACAGGAGAAAGTAAGAAGTCCAGACCTGAAAATGATTGCACATTTAACTTAAACACAGGTCCTCTCGCAGACATTTGTCCACTCACAGCAGAGATATTTGGGGGTGTTGTGTCATCTGGCAGCAATCCAGTGTTTCTGAATTCTGTGGCAGGCCAGTCGATGGGAGCTCTCTCCATCTTGTCTCCCTGAGTATCATCCAGCATTGATCTGCCTGAGAGCTCTCACCCTTTTAGCCAGTGCAACTACACCTCAAATTTCAGTCACCAGAGAAACATGGTAAACAGAAAGACAGTAATCTCTTACGGGGGCAATCCAAACAGCAATGAATCCCTTTTTTTTTTTTTTTTAACCATTTCAACCATACTCATAGTGATACACTATTTACTAGAGTGATGCACAATTTTTCGTACTATTCAACTGTGTGAAAAAAAAAATCAATAATTGCATGGATGTGTTCTTACAGAGTCTGGTCAAGTCAAGCTGGGAGAGCAGGGACCAGCCAACCATAATTCCTCAGGGGGTGCCATACATGGTTAAGTTGCTAAGATATTACGTCAGCGAAGATGCTGTGTACCTACATCTTGAGCATGTCAAAGGTGAGCTGCTCACAGTTGCTGAGACACTATTGACAAACAATCAACCACAGAGTTTTTACTACTTCTATCATCCTAGGTGGGAGGCTCTTCTCCAAGCTGCACAAGCTGAGGAATGAGAAGGCCAGGGAACACCCAGAATGCTTGAGCTCTGGCCAGCACGGCGTCAAGCTGAAGACCAGCTACACCTCTCCCACAATCAGCACAGACTACCAGCACATCAACAGAGGAAGCACGGGGGTGATTCCCGAGAAGTTAAGCGATGAAAGCCCAGATATGGACTTCCCCACTTCATGGGATGAGACTCAGCAGCGTCTGGAGAGCTGCGGGACTCACTCCTACATCGAGGAGACAGGCTGTCTGCAGAACACGCGCTCTGCTGCATCATTTTATACCAAGCTCGATCGTCTGAGTCTGCATTCTGGCACGTCGAGGGCACAGGTCAACACCCACATCCATCCACCAGCTCCTAGTTTGTGTTTGCACTCCAGTGAAACTCAGGAAAAGCCTGCTCTTCCTCTCTCTTGCACCCGTGTCAGTCAGGCTCTAGATGTCATGTCAGAACTCCAGAAAAAGAAAGCTGGAATGGGACTGATAGAGTGCAGCTCAGAGTTTGAAGTGGCTTGGAAAGCTGCGGATCCAGCACACAACTGTGAGAAACCAAACCCCTATGCAGTGATTGACAGTGATTTACACAGCACGCTCAGACAAACTCCACCTCATACAAATCAGACCTCATCTCTGAAAGGAGGATCGCCAAACAGTGAAAACAATGGTTTGAGTTCTTCCCCTGCCATTTTGCATCTTCCTCTCCATTGCCAAACCCAGATCCGTGGCAGGGCATCGTGGGATACCAATGGCTCCAATCAAGGACCTGTTTTAAGTGGTATCTCTGCAGACACAGTTATAGACTCAAAACAAGACAGCAGCAGTCCCACCATGGAGGAGAGAAATGGTATGGTAGTCATCAGGAGCACAGACAGAGCAGTGTTCTCTGACCACACAGACACAAAAATAACCTCAGACAGTTCCTGGCCATCGTTGTCAGGAGTCCCTCTGTCCCTCTCAGGAGTGAAACACAAAGGGGAAACATGTTCCAGTGAAGCAAGAGAGGGAGTAGAGAAAACCTATGAACTGCTTAGTCCTAAAGAGAAGGTAGCCCCTGGGAGAGTAGGCTGGTTCTCCTCTGTCCCTTCTGGAGCCGGACCCTACAGGAGGGGAGAGGATAAGGATGCTTTCTTTAAACCAGAAGAATCACAAGGGCTGGGGGAAGACCAGATCATTGAGGTGGATGGCTGGTGCCACCTGCCCCGGTTCCCTTTCAAATCCCCGAGGCCTGCAGACAAGGCTATGCAGACATGCTGGGGGCTTCCCGAGGCAGAGGTGTGTGTCTGGGGGGCACAGATCCTGTTGGCCCTGGAGAGTCTGCATCAGCAAGGCATCCTCTGTCGGGATCTCAATCCTAGAAATGTTTTGCTCACCAGCAACGGTGAGTCCATCGAATAACAAGAAAAGACAGCACGAGGAAAAGAGCAATACATTTTACTTTAATGAAATGCAATGTTTTTGCAGGGAAGGTGTGTTTGACATTCTTTGGCCAGTGGAGTGAGGTTCAGTCAGAGATCAGCTCCAAAGCCATGGACCAGATGTACTGCGCTCCAGGTAAAACTATATACATGATTCACTGTGAGCTCATATCGCTGGTTGTTCCTTAGTGTAACCTGCCACCTAGTGGTAAGATGAAGTTTGTCCACTTCATTCAGACTTATAGGTCAAGTGGTGCACATAAAACCAGAATACAGACATATTATAACAACAATCACATTGTCAAGAAATGTACATGAATATAACTAAAGTCATCTTTTTGCCTGTTGACAGAGATCGGTGGGGTTTCCAGGGTTACAGAGGCTTGTGATTGGTGGAGTCTTGGGACTCTGTTGTTTGAACTTCTAACAGGAATGGTAAGCAAAACATGCTACAAAGTGTGCTCTGGAGTTGAGCAGAGCAATCATTCCTGCAGTCTGTATGGTATGTTGAGTCATGACTTCTCACACACTGTTCACTGTGCCTCCAGCCACTGTGGCAGCTCCACCCTGCAGGAATCCACTCTCACACTCAACTACTCATCCCAGACCACCTGAGTGCTGCAGCTGCATCTCTGCTCACTGAGGTTGGATTTAAGGCCTCAAATACCCAAAAAGCAAACAAATACACACACGCACTGAATGATCTAATGTCAGTATCTCCACTCTCCATAATGCTACTCCACAGCTGCTTCAGTTCGATGCCGGCTATCGCTTGGGCTCTGGAGGAGGAGGTGTGAGTGACATCAAGTGCCATCCCTTCTTCAGTGGCATCTCGTGGAAAGCTCTGAGCTGCTAGGAGATGCAGAAAATGAACACTCTTGAATCTGAGCATCCCGACGTGGCCAAATTGGACGCAGAACCAGATCCTGCTCTCCTTTGCATTTTGTGCTTCCCAAAGAAAAATGAAACAATAAAAACTGAACCATGAATAAAATTGGTCAACAATGGATAAACTGATTTATTTCAACTTCTGAGATTCCCAGGGTCTGATGTTAACACACCCCTCAAGCAATATAGAGTGCTTTCCACATACAAATCATTCACATGGATGGACAGATGCAAATGAGTCAATATTAGCTCAAAGAAAAAAAAGACAGACAAATACATGTGGTTGAGTAATGCAGCTTTTATTGTTTAAAACTTTCATTTTCTTAAATAGTCCATCTTACGCAGCATAAAGAGATGGTATAAATTTTCAAGAGGATTGCTTCAGTTCGAACATGTTAGAACGTAGTGTTTCTTGGTTTCTAGCCCAAAACGTGCTCATTGTTCTCTCAACCAAAATAATGAAATTACACTATGCACTTTTTTCTATGTTTGCCATTCCTCTCACAATAAGGTGGAATTATCTTTAGTTGTATGTAGAAAATGACATATGGCCCACATGAGTTATAGAATATCTTTTTTTTTTTTGATCTAGAGACCAGCACCACAGACGCCCCAGAAACCCTCTGAAACTTATCCACAACAGCACCAAACCCCTTCATCAGTGCCAGCCTTACAAATGTCCATTACATAACTCCACTGTTCTCCAAAAACCATTATTTTCTAGTTAACCAATACAACAATACATCAACTGCAGTTACGGTAATGTTCATCAGGTGAGTACAGCCACTGTTTGTGTAGGGTGGTTTGTTTGGTTGGGCCTGGAGTTCACAAGGGTTCACATATCAAGGAGCAGCACCCTGGGGTCCTCCACCACCGACTTGATCTTGCGTAGGAAAGTGACGGCCTCTCTTCCATCAATCAGACGATGGTCGTATGTCAGGGCAACGTACATCATGGGACGGATCTCCACCTGAGCACAAGAAAATCACTGAGACTAAATTCTTTTATGACAAACGATGGAGACAATGAGGTAATAATAACTGAACTGATTCGATTTGATAAGTATCTAGTGAATTAGTCTATCTACATGATTTTCTGCTTCTATATTTTATGTCACTGCAGACAGAATATCTGTGGTTTCTGGACTGATGGTCAGATGTCACTATTTGCTCCATTTGTACGATAAATGATTGAAACTGTAACTGGCAGATTAACTGATAAAAAAAAAAAAAAAGAAAGAAGTTGCCGCTCCAATCTATTCCTCACATTTTTGTATTATCCTGCATCAGAAAGTGTACACGGTATTTAGTTAACACCAGTCACAGAGTAAGTTGCAGGGCTAAACATAAAACTCCTTAATGTGTTCAGCTTGCTCCAGAATTGTTAATGAGAATGTGCCAATCAAAAATTTTAAGACCACTGTCAGTGGTTGTGGCTGATGAATATGAGTCACTGTGAGTAAGACTAGAAAATCTCACACCGGTTATTAAATTACTTTAATTATTTTTGACGACTCATTTTGTCTATGTGAGTGTTCTACTTCTAAATGCATTTGCTCTTTTGCATGTTTCACACTGGGGAAACGAACCTTGCCACCAACTGCAACGGGCCTGTCAAAGATGCCGTGCATGCCTAAAATAGCAGACTGTGGTGGGTTGATGATGGGTGTGCCAAACATGGACCCAAACACACCACCGTTGCTGATGGTGAAGGTTCCTCCGTCCATGTCCTCAACAGCCAGCTCGTTCTTACGGGCCTACAAACACACATCCTGCATTACTACAAATCACATAATAAAGGAAAACAACGGAAGTGAACTAGAAAAGAACAACTATGACAAAGGAAGAATGTTAAATGATATGTCATTAAAAATGTATCACCTTTTCTCCCAACAGATTGATGGTTTTCTCAATGTCCGCAAAATTCATTCCCTCTACGTTTCGGATTACAGGAACCACCAGACCCTGAGAGAGAAGTCACGTGGCTGAATTTTCACATTAGAAACAAGTGAGCCATCAAGCACTTAACACTCAGAGTTATAATATAATCCACTTGTCCTACCTTTGGTGTGGCCACAGCCACACTAATGTCGACATAGTCCCTGTACACAATCTCTTTGGTTGTGTCATCAATTACTGACAACAGAAAAAGAGCGTAAATACTATGAACACAAAAACACATCTACAGATTAAAACTGTTTATCATCATTTCATTTTCCACTATGATTAATTTCATTTTCTCACGTACCATTTCTGTTGAAACCAACGAGACTATTTTAAATTTTTCAAAGCAAGCAGTACAGACCAATCCCGCTTCATTGTGGTATCTCTAAATAGGTCAGGGTGGTCTAAAAGCAGTAAATAAGTTAGTGCTGGTTTTGAGGTTTGGCAGTGAGATACTGAAACTTAAATCTTGTTCTTCACCACACACTCTTGCAGTGACTTGATACCAAACATGCAAAGACACAGTCAAACAGATACCACAAAGTGACGTCTTTCAGTCCATACCAGCATTGACAGCGGGCTGGTCAGACAGCGCGTAGGCAGCAGCCTTCACAAACGCAGACATGAAGCCCAACTTGATGTTATGCTTTTTGAGGAAGGCATCTTTGTAACTCTTCCTCATCTCTGTGATGTTGCTGCAAGCAAACAGAAAAAAATGCATAGATAAATTAACAATTTAGCATTGATGGAAAAAGTTGAAGCCCACAGGGCAGATTTAGGGATTGAACAGACATTCATGTCGAACATAACAGTGCATATTTTATGAATAGTTATTTAATATGACCTCTTGTTTGTTTTTGTTTTTTTAATAATAACAATTTAAGTTTAGAAGTTGTATATCAAAACTGTCACCCTGATTCTGAACTATCTGCAGTTTTAATGTTTTGCTGCTGTATGTCCAACAAACAGGCTAAAATACTCTCTATATAAGTCAAAGTAATTACTAAGATAAAGAATATTATAAAACTGTAACCATGTTATGAAAGATTGAAGACATTAAATCTGACAAAACAAAATGTATGCTTTTTGATGGCTATAAAACAATGTTTTTGCAGGTCATGGTGAATTAAAGCTATTGAAATTGGCCTGCTAATTGTTTCACTATTGCTCATTTTTCTCTTGTATCTCTCTTTTTAATTGTTTGTTTTCCTGTCTCTAACCCTGTTGAAGCTCTAGGATTTCTCCGCTAACATAATTAGCCCCTCCCAAGACACAGACTCTCCGAGAAAGGAGAGAAGAAGCGATAAAAATCTTCACTTTCTAGAGCCTGTAAATCTTATTGGGCTGTCATAAAAGCCCATATCGGTTGAGGCGGCTCTTCCACTCAGAGCGCAGGTCTCTGCGGGCCCCTGCAGATGCTCCAGCCTCCTGCTCTGACTCGCTCCTTCGGCTCCAGATGAGCCCTAGCCTGGGAAGTCTTCCTCCAGACCGTCAATGTCAATCTAATTAGGATACATAGAAAACCCTGAATAGCCGAAAGCTGACACCACACATTTGCGGGGAAAAGAAATCCTCAAAGTGTCCTCTTCAGCACAGGGGGCAAGTGCAGACAATAACATTTCCTTGTAAATTAATAAAACCTGTTTTAACAATTCTTATCTTCGTTTTAGATGGCATTACGACCAAATATTTACATTCCAGTGTTTAAGAGGATATTGGGTTTCAGAAAGCTTTTCCTATTGGGCAGATTCCAATCTATAACCATTTGTGCAAGTGTTGTTGTTGTTTTGGCTTTTAACACAGATATGCATACAGTGTGTATACTAGTGGCTCCCCTGCATTCATTCAGAAGCAGCGCACCATTACTGCTACACAATAAGCTCCGACACAAATTTAACACACTCATTAATATTAATGGACCACTGATGATATCACCCGCATGGTGTTTGAGCATGACAACAGCTGTCATCTTGGAATTCTTTTTAGTTATTGACAAGTTCATCAAATCCTCACAACTGCTTTAGTGAATAGAAAAGCAAATAACAAGCCAGCGGCAGAAAAGTGACAGTGAAGTAGTGAATGCAGTGGAGCAGAGGAAAAGAATGCAGAAAGCTGTCAATATGGCAATTCATGTACAGTATGGGCTGAAGTGCCTCAGTTAATAAGAGTATGGCATGTAGGGAGGATAAAAGGCTGCACTGTGTGGTAGCACATGTGCTGTGCTGTGTTGGTGCTGCATGAGAAAGCAAACTAACGGACGTGTTTGGTCAGATTTGGTCTCCTACACTAATGTGTCTGAGGGCTTCATGATGTAGGTCAACCGATTTAGAATTTCCTACCTCATGTCGACCTCATTAAAAGTAGTCAACATAGCGCAGGTGTTCTGGGCTTCCTTCAGTCTCTGGGCAATTCGTAGTCTCATGCGGTTCATCTTAACCTAAAATAATAGAGGTACAAAAAAAAATGTAGTCTCAGTAAACAACTCACAGCTCTTGCTCTACCAGACTAGTTACATTTTTTTTTTGATATGTGGTGATTTTTTTTCATTTTACCCTGCTCTCTGTCCTGGCTCCTTTCGCTCCTCCCTCTGCTTGGGCCACTGGTGCAGCTGGAGCAGG
>OMNW01007870.1:0-24172 GCA_900303245.1 Selene dorsalis
GGGTGGGAAAGTAAGTGATGATGAAATAGCTGTGTAATCTGGCAGAGAACTCATCACTTTGCTGAAATAACAGTTACAATAGAAACAACAGTTAGAACAGTAATGAATGGATGCATCACCTCCTGCCCATTTACAGTGGCTTCACATGGCCTTCAGACCCTTCACACAATATTGTTGTTGGTTTAATGGCTGAAATATTTGAAGCTTTTGCCAAAGTCAAGTTGTGTTTTTAGAAAACTTAAATCTTTCATTTTCTCTTTGGCAGCAGCTTCAAACTTCTTGAGTCTTTTTTTGTGTAGATGCTCTTCTGGGCAGCAGTCAACAGTCAGTCAGCACCGACACACACTCAGGGTCACACTTCAGTTCTTAGGACAGACCCCATCATCTCGTTGCACTCACATTTTTTGGGATACTTCATATCTGAGTGACTAAAACCATTGAGCCACTGGCTGCTGGTCAAAACTCCTACAGATCAACAACAGCCATAATTCACAAGCTGGTGGTTGGTTATTGTGGTTTGTCATAAATTCAAGGCCAGAATCCAGCGTCAGACTCTCCAGTATGTGCCTATGAATAAGTCAATATTTTTCTGTGCAGGCTGCAGTTTGAGTGGTTGTGCTTCTGGCCTGAGGGATATTAATGGGAGGTCAGCAGACAGAACAGTGTTGGTATTTGGCTGTGCAGACCCAGACCTGGCCACAATGAGCCAGACCCAGTTTCAAAATAACCTCCTCAGCTTGGTTTAATTTCAGCCAGCAGTATGTAAATGCCAGAGAAATGGCCAGACATCAAAGGTGCAGAGGGAAATGGGACAAACACATATAGAGAGGGGAGAAGGAGTCATTCACGTTCAGTACATTTGTGGGGAAACCAGAGAGAATTACTGGTTTTATATATATTGTATATATATATATATATATATATATATATATATATATATATATGTACTCTGGTCTCATTTCAAGCCTGGCCTGATTTAAAGTCCTGTATATGGTCTACCAGAATGTGGCCTTCACTGCTCTGACTGAGTCTTTTACTCTGAAAGCAGTACTGAGACAGAAAGGATTCACCATTGTGTGACAAAAATATCTAATTTCAGTGTTTCTGACATGTAAATTAAATTGTAATTTTACAGAGAGAGACGGTCAGTTTCAGTATAAAATAGGCTTCTGTAACAAAGGTGTCGAATTAATTTCAAAACCCTTGATCTGACCCTTAAGGCCGTGTGTACACTTGTGTTTCAAGTGTCTTGAATATAAATAAAATCCACATCAGACACTTGATCTGCTGCTTCCAACAGTTAACTTCTTCTGGAAGTCAGCAGCTGGATGGGGTTCCTTGTTTGGCTTGCATTTCAAAAGTCTGAATTTACCCAGAATTCACTGTACCACAATCAGCCTTAAGTCAAGAACTAAAGAGTTTTGTGCAACAAATGAGGTTAGACTCTTTCTGTATGTGAAGTCTGACTGTTTGTTAAAGCTAATCCACAGTCAAAGTCTGTCTTTGTGAAACTGGCCCCAGATCGGTCCACTCAGTGGTGTCACAATGTGAATCTGACAGCGAGCCTGAAGAAGTGGATCCAAAACACAACCAGATACATGATGGACCCAAACACTGTGTTGGGAACATCATGATAGTACTATAAACCTCTCACCTTTGTTCTCAAACAGTCTCCGTTCTTCGTTCATGCTGCCAGTCTCCATGACTACCACGTCCCAAAGGTGTAGGTGTGGTCAATTAAATAAGTAAGCAGGTGTAAGGTGTGGCTTACAAAGTGCTCAGTATGTGTTAGATCTTACATTACATTTATATAATATATCAACAGATAGTGTATTTTCCTTTCCCTTTGTACAGGGTAGTTTTAAAGACAGAATTAGAGCAACACACACTGAAAGTGACGTGATGATAAGAGCTGCAGACTTTAAGTACCTGACATAGTTTATAACATCTTACTTCATGTGTTGTTTGACTCTTCAGTCCTGAGTGTCAGCTGGTGGTGTTGCAGAGTTTCCCAGTGTATCAAAGACCCACAGACTCCTGACATGCACCCATCCTGTCCACCTTGTGGGGAATATTTCAAACCAGAGACTTGGACACAGTCTCTTCAGCCTCTGTTCAGCCCTCAGTTTTGGAGGTTGAGTTGTCGATTTCTTGCTCTGACACACTACAGCGACTTTTTAAACCTATGTCATATCAAAGTTCGCACATGGTTCCTTCACTGTTTACTTTGAGGAAAGTTGTGTCTACAAATAGCTCGTAAGGCCTCTGAGGCTAAACTAATGGGAATTGCATGGTGAGTATTTGGGCAGCGTTCAGACAGTGCTTCCCTGACATGTTTGCTCTTCTAAAACAAGAAGCCCGCAGATTTGCTGTCAGCCTCATCCCATGTGACAAACAGCCTGTCAGCAACTGGCTTTGGTGCCACATCTGGGAAAGTTATTCCCCCATCTCCCCCCCAGCTCCCTCACACGGCCAAAACACCCTCAGACTAACGGCCGTGGTCTCAGCCCTCGGTTTGAGGAGAGAGGATCATCTTACCATCACCACAGTGACCAGCCACAGCTGGGAGTTCTGGCACCTCACCTTGTTCTAAGGTGGAGGGAGAAAGGAAATAGTCTTGACAGGTCAACTTCACTGTATGAACAGTTCATTTTTAGAGACCAGCATGCTTCAGTTTGTGGTTGTCCTGAACTCTACCTCGGAGATGGAGAAGAAGTCGCCAGAAACGCCCCTTTCTCTCTGAGAAAACTAGCTTTGCCGCCTCTTTTACTCACCTCTATGCAGATGGCGCTGAAAGTTAATATGCACAGTTGGATTAATGATGGACAGGTTACCTCTTTGGGTCATTTTTGCCTTTCATTGTGATCATGCCAAAAGGCTGCATCGAAAGTGCGCTGAAAGCTTGCCAGCTCCAATCTGGTCTACTTTCAGCGCAGCTGGTTGAGTGGTAATTTGGTTGACCGGCGCACAGTGCGCACACACGTCACCAAAACCTGACAGGCAGGTTTCCAGAGTGCCAGGCACATTTCAATGCAATGAACCGCAACTGTCTAAATCAGCACATAAATGTATCTTTATATCGATGGTCCCATCACATCTGATGTCAGATCAAAGTGGAAACTCAACCTGATTTAATTAACACAGCTGCAAACTAACGAGTTCACAAAACAGCCTCAGCATCAGATAGTGAATGTATATTCAACATCTCTCATCTCAGAATATTCATAAGAAAAGAGAAAAAGAGACGCTCGCTGAGAAGGGCCAGGCCCTGGAGCTTAGTGATGCGTCCTTTACGCACGGGTGCTTCAGATTTCATCTCCATTACGCATGGTATTTTTTTACGTAGTGATCTGTGCACACCACTACATCTTTGTTCTCAGTGTATCAGGACAAACCTGATTAGCAGTATTAGTAACCTCCTCCCAGACTACCTTTGCTTCATCAGCCTGTGGAAGTCTGTTTGTGTTACCATATATTCGTGTGAGCTTGGACCTCTCGGACCAAAACATCAGTTTCCTCCTGGGAGAAGTTTCGCCGTCTGGCGTCGCTGGTGTCTGGCTTTGTCCATGTCGAAATATAAAATGACTAAATTGCAGTGCGCCTCGCCTGCAGCACATTTAAAGGTGAGGAGCGGCCTGCCAAACTTGCAATATGCGCGGGAACACACCCCATTCGCCCGGCGCACCTGCGCTGGGCTTCACTTGCACCTGGTCTGTGAAACTAGAGCCCTTAGCCCAGGGGTGTCAAACTCATTTTAATGTGGGGGCCACATACAGCGCAACGTGATCTCAAGCGGGCCAGACCACCTTTGTTTTAGTTTAAAGAAGTACAAGTACATTATTAAGAAGTTTATGGTTGATGAAAAATCCTTTTACAAAACATTATGAACAACCTGAAATCTCCTGAGAAAAATATGTGACATTTCAACAATGTTATGCCTCTTCTGTCTTCTATGTAATTTTCACACTTGGCAAATTCATCCTGCGGGCCGGATTGGACCCTCTGGCAGGCTGGATTTGGCCCGCGGGCCGCATGTTTGACACCCCTGCCTTAGCCTCAATAATACACACACTACCAGGGGAGCCACCAGGGCAACTGATGCAGCAGAACTGTGGATGCACTCTTTTCTACTCCATAGCTGTGTCCCAACTCACATCATTCAGAGGACCTGGTCTAGAAAGGTGTGGCCCATCATTGGAGCTGTGGACCATGAAGGTGGAACTGAAATCTGAAAAATAAGGTTTTTTTTAAAGGCACAGTGTGGAACTTATTTGGCTTTTTATTAGCAAAAATCAAATATTGCTTTCATAAATACGTATTTACTGAAGTCTAATCACAATCACATACAAATGAAAGCTTTCTCGTAGCTTAGAATGAGTTGTTTACAAATACAAAGGTGGTGGTGCACCCAACTGGAGGCTGCCATGTTGCATCGCCATCCTTGAATACAGTAGCCGAAAGGGGACAAACTTGGTGAGGTCACTCACTTCGTTTAATTACCGGACCGCTCCAGTTCGACTGTAGCTGCTTATGGAGCTAACGGCGCTAACAGAGCTAACGGCGCTAACGGCTTAATGGAGCTAACAGGTACTCGCTGATACCGATGCCAGCATTTTCAACAGTCATTGGAGTCATTTCTGATACTGGTTTCAGAATCAGAACAATTCTACAATTAGGAATGAGACACTCCTAACCTCTCACTGATAACCTGTAACATATCGTAATATGGTTTACATCCTCACCTCATCGCTTGATGATCCTGAACTACTCTCAGTCATCTCAGTTGTGGAAGACACCATTTCGTCCTTGGAGTGGTCAAGTGGTTAGAGCATGTCCCATATTTGAAGGGCCCAAAGCAGTTAGCGCTGGTTTGACTCCCGACTGAGACATGTCATCCTGCCAGTCTTTCTCCCTGCTTTCCTCTCGCTCTTCACTGTCCTATCTAATGCATAAATGCTCCAAAAATAGCCTACCTTAAAAATATATTAAGCAGATCAGGTAAAGAATTGCAACTAAAGTTCATAGTAAGAGTTAATTGGCCACTGGACTGAGAGTCTTGTGTGTGCAGGGATGAAATGACAGACTATATATCCTGGAGGAACACAGTGGCTGAGAAGGAGCATGAGACTCAATGATTGAGTTCAAGTCAAGTCTGTCCTCTCTGAAGGCAGCATTACAGACTGAATTAGATTCAGGTGAACATGGGTAGCCAGAAGGAGGTGGGTGATTAGCAGACTTTTTCTTTTGAAGACCAGACAAGCTACTGCATTGTGGACATGAACAGGGCTCCACCAGAAGGGTACTGCAGCACCACACCTGACTCTGTTTTGGTCCAGACATATTCAGCCTCAACAGAGTTGGACTCAAGTAACATCACTGTAGGACATTTATCAGCCTCCACACACAGGCCGTGTTTCACATATGTAGTAACACTCACCAGCAGCAGTAAACAGACCTGGAAAGTTGGTGCTGTCAAGATCAACACTATCCATTCTTAATACTTTTACTTATACTGCCATACATTTTCTGTATTAGCACCATTATTAGCAATTTCTCTGCTGAAAATAACATTAGAGAAAGTCCAGAACACGTGAGCTCATTTTCTGTAAATATCTAACTCAGTACTGGTGTCAGTCTATCACTGCCTCTCTTCTCCTGTGATGGGACTTTTATTCTCCCCCCTCCTGCCTCAGATAAAAAAGCTGCTCTGGCCCAGTGAAAAACATCAGATAGACAGAAGTGACCCAACCATCTCCCTGCAGCCGAGCCGAATCTCCCCCTGAACATCTTCCCTCGGGCTGATTGATGTCTGTGTTGTGTCTGAGATGCTCTGCTGACTCTCTTTCCATATGCTCCAAACTACCAGAGAAATCTGCCAACAATGTGTGCGTTCTGACAGAAGCACAGGGTCGGAGGAGCAGGGAGGGTTTTGAGCCTCCAGACGTGTTTTTCAGCAGTGTTGGTGTCAGTGAGTCAAACATGTACAATTATCTGTGTTTACTTAATATGTTTACGTAATAAGCCCAGCTTTGTGGCTGTGTGAACTAAGACAAAGTTGGTTTCATTAACCCTTCATAGGACACTCATTTCCGACTTATTGTGGTGTATTGTAAGAGTTTTTAACTTCTTATATTTTGCTGCAAATAAGGTAAATGAATTTATGATAGGCTATATGGTTCCCCCTTTTCCCCCCAAAACACACAGATGGAAATATTTATTAATACATAAAAATGTGTAAAAATGCTGACTCTAAAATAAACCATTCAGGTAAACTTGTCAAAAAATAAGTAGCCAAATGTGCTTTGCCTGATAAAAGGTTAAAGGAGCAGTTTATAAGTTTTGCTGTTGCTACATAGCCAACATTTCATGAACAATTATTTACTGAATTGCAGAGACCTTTGGCCATTGTTGTGTTTGCAGGACAAAAGCTGTTAAATCAATAAAGATGATCCATACTCGACTATAGCTATGACTTCAACTAACTAGTTCGCCGTGGGGTATCGATAAGAATGCTCTTGAGCTGGATCTGTCTTCAGGGACTTTTATTACCAACTTCAAGCACTTTACAGTGTTAATAAAGTCAGACATGAAGTGTGATTCCAGTTGTGTGTGTGGTTTGAACACACACAACTGGAACATGAGTTTGCAACTCCGTTCTGTCTGCAGAGGTGGAAAGCAACACTCTACCCCATCTTACTCTACTGAACTTAGCATGCTAATCAGCTAGCCACAGGCAGCTTAGAAATCAAACCATTGCCAGAAAAAGGTTAAAGGTTAAATGCTCAGCCCGGCAGTCCACAGGCCACTTCTACACAGTTCAGGACTCACAAGAGACAGATTAGACCACACTGAAGCAGCAGAGATTGGATTATCCTTATGGGTTAAGATAGCAAAACACTAGTAGTACATGTTCCATAATGTGGCAGGGTGTATGTACTCCTGATCATGGCTTCACTATTGTGTTTTCTTTAACAGCATGAGTAAACGAAATGAAAATGAAATGACTTAGATTTAGCTGTCATCTGGAACAGTCAGTGTATGAGTGTTTGAAGCTTTTCTTTATGTTCACAGTTTGTTACATTGAAAGCACCAGAAACTCATCACCTCTTTCCACTCCTGATTTTTTTTATTTGGAAATAAGCCCCCTGCTGAAGGGACTCAGGCACACCATATTTAGACTTCAAATCCTGGAGCTCCATATATGATCCTGGCAGCTTTGCTAAATCCTCCTTTCCATCAGCCCTGGGTTGTAATCACTACATCATATTAGGTCCCCTGTAGATGTGTAGATGGCCCGGGACTTGTCAGTCAGTGGTTTTCCTGCCTTTCAGGTTCAGAACACATTCCTCTGGCTGCTCTGCTTCACTTGAAGCATCTGCGCTCCTCGGTGTGAGCAGCTGACAGCCTGAGATGCAGCGCTGAGAGCTTGAGACAGGGGTTTGGAACTGACACAGACCAGAGGGGGAAGGCTCAGAGAAGTGAATAAAGCAGAGGTTAAATGCACCTGAAGAGATGTATGTGGAGATACTGGTGCACAGCAGGCAGACAGATTAACTATGACGGGATGTCTGTGCTCTCCACTCCTCTCTGCTTCCTGTCAGTCAGAACTGAGGGCGGAGCTTCAACAGATAAGCAGCAGATAATAAGACAGATAGATTCTTGGACTTTTTGTGAGTGATTTGGCACTTGGATTATTTATATTGGAAAAAAAGCAAATTATTGCAAAATTCTCCAGATATAGTGATCATCCTGGATTTTTTAGTCTAATGTATTTTATGAAAACAATAATACCCAAGGAGAATTTGTACCAAGTCTATCATTAGTATCTAGATTTGAAAGATCTCTCTGAGACGTGCAGTTCTCTGCTGCACTACCTGCGATTCCTTCCTGACTTGCTAAACCTGAGGAGTGAAAAGAGGACAAAGAGTGAGGAGAAAACAGTGGAGGCAGGAGTGAAGGCTGAGAGCTGAAGGTGTCTTGCCTGCTGTGTGTCTGTGTTGGAAGAAAACTTGGTATCCATCTCTCAGAGACTTACAGTGTGATGAAGAACTGGACCACGTCCCAGAGTTTTGTTTGCTGACTTCTCTCCCTCCCACTTCTTCTCCCTCTTCTCTTTTTTTTTTCGCTGCTCATGTTTCACAGGCGCCACTGGACTTAGGATCAGTGGAGCAGGAACAGATAGAGAGGAAATAAGTACAAGGAGGAGGCAGAATTGTAAATTACACAGTAGATGATTTGTCGTTGCTTTGGGGCCTCACCAGCTGATTGCTGACAAGCTTCAACCTGAAAGAGTTTTTTGTTTTGTTTTGTTTTTACTTTTTTTTTACCCATGGGTCTGAGACTAACCAGATTTTTCCCCCTCCTCTTCATGGTATGTGCCATGTTCCCAGAAGCTGTGGGCAACCACACAGGGAGGATCAAGGTGGTCTTCACACCCACCATCTGCAAACTGACCTGCACTGGAGGCAAGTGTCACAACAACTGTGAGCAGGGAAACACCACCACCATCATCAGTGAGAACGGCCACGCCACAGACACCCTGACTGCCCCCAACTTCAGAGTAGGTGAGTGATCATACACACACACACACACACTGCTCTCTATGGGTGGTTCTGCTCTCCACCCCCCAGTCTGTGATGTTAAAGCTGTTAGAAAACAGAAAAGTGTTGAGAGCTGAAGATGAGGAACAGGAACACACACACACACACACACACACACACACACACACACACACCGATCTCTGTTTGAAATCAGCTGAATCTAAAAATCTCTTCACTCTCTTGCGAGGCAGCTGTGACACTTTTACACACTCCTCAAACATTACACCTGTATCTGTGGTGCTAACAGAGAAAATCATGCAACTAAAGAGAAAGGACTCAGTCATAGTGAATAACCCATGTTGTCCATCACTGACCAGCAGACACAGTCACAGAGCTTCTTCAGGAGCTGCTGAGGAACAGACAGAGCTAAAAAAGAGGATTCTTCACTAACTTCACTACTAAAAGTAGATGGGAGTACTATTGATTTTTAAATTTGATATGTGGTAGTTCCTGTTCATGTTACTTTACATTGAACATGATGAATACACATTATCTCAGTAACACCATGAAAACTTCATCCATCATTTGGAGTCAAATCTGGAGCTTCCTCCCTGATCACCTTTAAATTCAATTCAATTCATACTTCTTCTACCTCTCAATGAGAGGTCCATAGCTCCTAAAAAGCAACATACATAACAGCAATACATAACAAAAACAAAAAAACAACGGTGATATACATAAAATATAGCAATCACACATAAGTGTACAGACATGAACGCCAGTGGTTCCACATCGTTGATGTGAACCTGACTGAGCTGAGTGCAGGATTGATTATACATGAAATAATACCATTTGACAAGTTGGATACTTTACATATGAATCTATACATCAGATTCTATATCACAGCAGCACAGGTATGGACGCTACCACTCGCAAACACATGACTTGCCCTACAGCCTCTTAGAGCCTTAAGCAGCAGAACCCAGTGCCTTAAAAGTTTGTCGTCTCACCACAGTCAGTCACCTAAACAGGCTTGATGAAGTCTGAGAGATAAATTCATACATCTCCACACATCTGTCCCAACACTGATTTTAAGGATGCCAGAGTCTGGGGTTTAGAAAGTTAGTGTTGTGTTTCAAACAATAGGTTTGAAACAAATTGAGGCCTTTAGACGGATGGTAAGACAGAAGGTCGACCTCCTCTGACCTCGGACGAGACAGATATATTCACACTTGTCGAATGGTTGTGTTTGAAATGGTTTGCTGAACTCTCGTAGATAAGAGTTGGGAGAAAAAACAAAAGATAGAAATAAAATCCAGTCATCAACTATTCATTGTAGGGAGCATTATGCGGATTAGGAAGCCACTGTAGCCTGAACTGGGGTAATGGGACACCTGTCCTTGAAGTGAATGTATACAGTGATATAGCTGTGTCAGGGTGTCAGCTCCTGTGTACTACAGCTTCTGTATCTGAGTGTTCTTTAATGTGTTGCACAGACCTGACAAACTATGTCTGAACCTGCCTCAGACCTTACAAGGAGTAGATCAGTGTCTCTGGCTCCAACACATGCAGAAACATGGGAAGAGCGGAACAAGATGAATTCCTGTCTGAGTCAGCTGAACAAATTAGTAAAACTGGAGTTAGACCAGTGGAGAGAGAGAGAGAGAAAACAGCAGACTGTTAACTCTGGGTGACCTGGAGCGATGCTGCTGCTCTGTTTACTGGAGCTGTACTGTACTGATGTCTGTTCAATAAGTCTGCGCTGCCTCTGCTGCAACATCACGGCTGCTGACTCTTTTTTTTTTTTTTTAAGCTAATTTTTATTGAGTTTCTCTCAATAGCAATAAAACACGTACATTTCATTTTTTTTCCCTTTTATAGCTGTATTGTATAATCTTCACTTATATTCAGATATTGTGTAAGAAAACAGTATAAATACATCACTATAAAAAATTAAAGCATATATATACAATGAAATAAAAATGATAATAAATAGAAAGTAAAAACAATAATATTAAATAAGTTTAGAGAGGAAGAAGAAAGAAAAAAAATCCACTGGGAATGTAGTCATGACAGGTTTCCATCGTTTAGTAAAAACAGGTTTTTGAAGCCTTAATGAACATCTAATTTGCTCCATCTGGTACATGTGCCACACGTTTTGGATCCATACAATATAGAGCAGGATCTGTTTTGAACCACCTACTAGTTATGCATTTTAATGCTGGTCACACCTGCTGACTTTGAAGTGTGACTTTGAGCCACTGACCAAATATCAGAGCTGTGACCTGACGATGGACACACTCCAGAGCCCACAGTGGACTGAGTAGAATAAAAGGAGTATTATGGTATTTTTAACTGGACACCTAAAGATTATGCCACTTCTTTGAATATTAGTGAGGTTAATCTACAATTAACCAAAGTTTCCTCGGTCATGACTTGTCTCTATGATTCTACACTGTTTTACAACCTGAAATGTTCATGGATTGACAATATAGAATCAAAGGGGATTGATTCATGATACAGTTTAATGGATCTCTCTTTTATCATGGTGGTCTGCAGCTCATCCATACAGCCAGGACCACTGTGCACTGCACTTTGACTTGAGTCAAAACTAAAATGTGAACTGACTCATGTTTAATATCAGTCCATATATAATTCCACAGGTTGTATCAGTCACAAAACACCGAGCAGTGAGACAGGTCTCTGCTCTTCTTCCAATCAGCTGTTGACGCCGCAGTTCTCGAAGACGGTCGTAGATTATTCTTGTTGCACCTGGATCTGAGTGAAGGTGGAGAGACTCGTGAGCCTGTCCAGACCTGCCTCGCTCCTCCTCTGCCCCCACTCTTTCCTTCCTCCCTGTGATAGGCTGCAGACGTGAGCCAGGAGCTGGGAGGATGAAAGTTTATTTACAGTCCAAACCGAGCTCAAAGAGCCAGGACGAAATAAATCGCATTCATCTTGTCTATCGCACTTCTCACACCTTTTGAGAGAGGCGATGAGGGCAGGGTGTTGATTTATGAATCATTGTGAGGAAGAGAGGGACGTGTTGAAACTGGCTCACTGTCCATGATGACATGTTCACAGGATCAGACGGAAAATATCAACTTAGATGAACTTTTTTTTTTTTTTTTTTACTGTGGAATGTTTCTTATTTAGAGTTGTCATTGTATCACCACTTTCTGTTTCATCGCCTGTAACCTGGTCATATGTTGATGTGTCAGCTGGGACACTATCCCGTCTGTCTCATTGGTGACACTGGCTGGGCTGCATCTGTCTATTTGTTTCTCTTCTACAGCTATAGTCAATAAGCCCATGTTTAGAAATGTCTGAAATACCACTACTTGGACTGTGGGGGGGAAATACTCCATCTTTTAATCCACAAATTATTTTTTTGGTACAAAGAATTTGTTATTTGTTGCTGCCATGTTTCCTGTTGTTTGTAACTGCACATTAAAGACGTTCCCTGTAGGGCTTTTGCTTATTAAATTCAGTTACAGACTTGTTTTCAAGCAGCTGGGACTGGACCATGTTGTGTAATCTGTTTTGGGCTAATATCCTTAGTGCCATATATAGGTGCATGCTTTGATGCAAATGAGCAAAATCACCAGTTGCCAGCTGCAGGATGGAGAATTGATTAAGGTCTGAGCAGGACTAATAGTGACCTTAGTATCTGGCTGATAGCAGTGTCCTCCTCTTCCTTCTGTGGTTACTTCATCATGTGACATTTAGTGACATGCCTTGGTTTACTTGATTTTTTTCTGCCAAAAGCACAGCAAGACTATCTAATAACAGGATGCAGAACGATTTCTACTGTCAAACTGAATGTGCTCTAAGACGTGTGTCGTCCTCATCAGAATCTACATCTGTCCAGTGATGATGGCATTCCCTAATTCCTCATTATACTAAAGTAACATAATAAGCGTTGTTGTAACAATGTGAGCATTTTCGCCTTTAGCTGGAAGCAGCAGTGTAACCAGCTGCTGCTTTTACCACAAATTAAAACACATTTGAGTGTTGTTTTAAAGCAGTAATTCTGGAGCGTCATCCTGGAGCATGTGCATCTATTTCCCCACTTCTACATTTGCTTTAACACATTTTTCACTTGTGAAGAGGTTATTTGGGCAGAAAATCTACTTCTTGGCAGACGTGAGGTGAAAACTACCAGGGTCAGTCGCTGATAGTTTGGTGATAACAGAAAGTATTCATGGAATGATTCGATTCCTTTATGAGGATGATTTTGAAACTGGAATGATTCAGGCTGTTGTGTGTGTATCCCATTTGGCCGGCATCCGCCTCTGGAGAGAGGATTTAAGTGGTGTTTTTCCAGCTCTTCTGGCATATTTTCTCCCAGGTGAGTACAGCAGCTCGCCAAGTGCTGAGAGCTTTCTGGCCCTCAGCTCCCGCTTCCTTTATTAAAGACGCCTGCGGCTGCCAGCTCGTTTGTGTCAGTTGCAGTCCAGACGGTTTCAAATCATTTACAGTTGGGTTAAATCAAATAGAGTTTGGAGGAGACTTGGGAGGCGAGTTGAACGTGGAGGGGAAGGGAGGAGGACTTGAAGGAAAAGACAGGTGTAGCACTTTATGTGGCTTGGCATTCTGTCTCCCATGCATTTCATTTAATATGCAATAACTTCTGTGCACAGTATATGTGTCGTCTTGTGCAACAACCAGAATCTGAATTTTCTTTTAGTTACGTTTCCCGGTGTGGAACTGTGAGGACATTAAACTCAGCTTCCAGAGTTCACTGTGGATAAAAGGTGTAAAGTTATCCAGTGGACGTTGCCA
This sequence comes from Selene dorsalis, assembly GCA_900303245.1. NCBI lineage: Eukaryota > Metazoa > Chordata > Actinopteri > Carangiformes > Carangidae > Selene > Selene dorsalis. Next base: position 13,326 of record OMNW01007870.1, read on the forward strand.
CAGACTGTAAATTTATAGATTGACGTGGCATTTGCAACGCCATCCACAGGTTTCTGAAGCTCGGAGTCAGTTCCCCCACTGTTGCCATGTTGGCTATGTCTGACTCCACCCATAACCTCCAGCTAATCCAAAAATGGCTAGCATGCATGGAGTAGGGTGGAGTGTGTTTGGAGCTGAGACTTTGGTGTATGCTGGTTTGCGGCAAGCATATGCTTTACCACCTGTCACTCAAAGAAGCCACACCTTGAATTATACTTAACTTCAGCCTTAATAAAAAAGTAAACCGGAGAGTTATGTTGAAAAACTCCCATGGGAGTGTAGAGGGACTGGCTCACTTTTGGAGCCAGCCTCAAGTGGTCATGAGAGGAACCGCAGGTTTTAACACCTGAGTGTTGGCTTCATTTTTCAGCGTGGAGGTTCCTGGTAAATGCTGCCAGACACTGACCTTGTTTGACTTGGTTTAGCCTTTCAGCCTTGTCATTGAAGTGAATGTGGTGCTTTGCAGTTACAGTTTGTAATTATATTATTCTCCTGAAAAGACACTAGAACTGAAGGTTAAACAAGAGAAGGCAGCAGAACAGCATCACCCTCAGCATTAGGAAGAATGTGACCTTGTTCCTCTTCATGTTTATCTGAACAGCTGTGTTCACCTGCTGCTTCTCAACATGTCCTATGAGCTTCTTGTGTGACAAGGTCTTAATACCAGACCCAGGACACATGGCAGTGCTGAGTTTCTCTACCCATTTGTCAGGATATGACTTTCTAATGCAAGTAGATGTGTTTTATCTTATATGTAAATGTTGAGTTATGTGTGGGGCTGTAGCTGAAAATATATTTTATCTTAAAGGGGACCTATTATGCTTTTCCAGCTCCAGGGGGGGGGGTGGAGTTAATTACACAGACCGTTTTTGTGGGATGCAGGAACCAAGCAAGTAATACAGTAAGAGGCACAGCATCCCAGAGAGCTACAAAGCTTTCTGTGCAGGCAATCGTGTGTAGCTGCTCTAAAGGAGTCCAAAATCAAACACAAGGGCCTGAAAATGAGTATAACTTTAAGAAGTGTCTCAGCAGCATCATGATCAGAGCCAGGTGACAGGGAAAGGAGCCTCAGTGCTTCCTAGTTTATCCTCCCTAGGAGAGGAAACACTGGACCTTCCTTAAGGAAAGGAAACGCTGTCCCACAATTCCTTGCCACAGCCACTAACTCCACCCTATATTGAATTTCTTGCTATTAAAATACTACAGACATAAAGGTTGCTTCACTCAACATTATTTTTGTGTTTATTTGTAACTGTATGTAAACATGTGAACAGAATTTATTCTGCTCTCTTGCTCAGTTCCTTTTTTCCGTTGAATGATTATTTTAGTGACTCAACTCTCTCTATTTGTATTTTTCTTTCATGTAGGGGAGAGCAGGGCATCTGGTCACACTTTTTCGCTTTCACTTGAGTCTCTTGGTCTCAGAACGTCACAGTGACTCAATTTCCATATTAAACTGAATAATAAATCCTTGTGCCCAAATGGATGATCTTTAGATTCTGACTATTCTCTTTAATGTAGAGCAGGAGTCACCAACCTTATTAGGCCGCAATTTTTCTCGCCAAACGCCCCGGGGACCGGACATTCAAGTAAAATTAAATTAAATTCACATTTTGGCCCACGTAATAATTTAGTTTTGGTATTTAAATTTTCTTAGAAAACTGAAGGCATTTTTAGCCTTTGTCAGTGAGGCTCCTATCGCCTGTACCACAGTCAGCCACCAGGACTGATATACATATTTTGACTTGATTTTTGTGGGTGTTGTGCCCTTCACTGGCTTCAACACGAGGTTATGGACAAAAAGAATGAAAATCATCAACTTCATCAGAGGAACTTCAAGTACGCAGCATCAAGCTACTCATGATGACCTTTTTTCTGATGAAGTTCTTTCAATCTCTGTTGTTTTTCCAGTTGCTTTAACAGCAGGGACCTCACGATATTTTCTTTTTGATCCTCACAATTTTGGAATTCAGTGGCGGGTTGGATTGGAAGGTTCAGCAGGCTGGATCCGGCTCACGGGCCGCCACTGATGTAGAGTGTTAAATGGTCATTTGTGACAAGTTGCCCATCACAGGGTAAGTTGTCACACTATTTTATGCGTTTTATGGCCACAAGCAAGTGCAGCAGAAATGAAAACTGTCTTTTAAACTATTTCCGATCACACCCCTGCTCGTACTGTGCACCTATTAAACAAAATATACCAAAACAATACAAGAATACTGTTCTATGTGTAGCTACTGCTTTTCTACGCTTTCTAGAAAAACTGCATGTGACAATTTACCCAGAAAGCATTGAGACAGCTTGCCCCTTAGTGATGATTTTTCTATTCTTGGCTATACTATAAAGTGGCTTTAGTAGAGGATTCATGTTCTGGTATCAAAACACACCTGTACCCTCCTATACTCCTATACAGTGCACACGTCTAGGTGTACAGAGCATGTGCAGATCCTGATGAGTCTGAATGAATGGGTTTTTACAGACAGGCTTGTGTTGAGTGGAGGTCCTGTTTTCTTAGCTGAGTGGAAAAAAAATAAAGGCTTGACTCATAACACTCCATGTTGCTCAACTGAATGAAGGATTTCTGTGGAATAGTTCATGCTGCTGGTGTAATGGATGATTTGCTGGAAGCCCAATGATGATGACTGGATGGTGGGGGTGTACATGTTTACATCATCAGTGAGAGTTTAGGCTTTTTGGCCACAGAACAGTGAATTCTCTGTGTCCTGCTCCTCTACATCAGCTCCACACGGTCTCTGCTTTGTCCACAGCGTCTGGTTTAAAGAGTGCTGCAGACTGCTGTGTGTGCTTGTGTGTGTGTGTGTGTGTGCCTGCGTGCTTGACACCTGTTGTGTTGCAGTATGCTGTGGTGTGTGGGAGCAGCAGGATTTATATGAGGGTTAACACCTGGTACACCACCCTGCTCTTAATGTTGGGTGGTTTTCAGCCTCTTTATCATCCATTAAACCCCTGGAACGTACAGACTGGATCGTCATACTCACACCATGGACCTGTGCCAGACTTTAGAAAGAGCGTTTGCCACATGTATAAAATCGGTTGTTCTGTCGACAGTCACTTCCTGAGGGAGCTGATCTTAATGCTGCGCCCTCATACATGATGATAGTGAAAATAGAGCTGATCTCACACAGTCTGCCTCTCCCAGCCCTTCCTGTGGCTTCTCCTCATCTCTGTGTTGTCTGTTTAGCCTTGGTCACGTGATCTCTCTGTCCCTCAGACATTAAGGCTGCAGTTTCACCAGAGCTAAAGCTACGTCCATCACTCCGAGCCTCACTGTTGTTGTCTTCACCACTAGTGTATGTCACTGGTGGGGTTACACTTTCCAGTTAATAGAAATTAATAACATCACACCCAATCACAGCACAGAATTCACTGTTGCCATGGAATAAAGTATTGGAAATTCTCAGCACAGGCCCAATCGCTCACTGTACCACTGTGAAAGCATCAGGTCTGTGACATGTTGGTGCTTGTTCACAGATGGAAGCATGTTGTTTTGGGGTTATAGGTCCATTAATACTTATATCCATCCCCTTCTTGTGGACAAGAAATCTCAGTAATACCTCGATGGAACTACTTCAGATTTAGCACAACCATTCACTCGGGCTTGATTAGAGTTTGGTGGTCGAAGGTCAAAGGTCACAAAACATGATTTTGCCTTGTGAATTCAATCCAAAGCACACTCCTTAGGTCAATGTCGGTGTGACCTCTCAAAACACTTCACTCAGCTATTATGGCAAAATTTCATACAAATGGGAACTGTGTCCGAGTCATTCAACCCCAAACACAGATCTGACAAAGATATATCTTACAAAGATATGACTGCTGTAGTTGTTCCAGTCTTATCTTTGCTCATAGATCAGTCTGATGCTGACTACACCAATCTGATTTATGAGCAAATATAAGATAAGATGTTCTGTTTTACTGGAACATTTAGACATTGACCAGGTCCATGTAACATGGTAACAGTCATCCACCTGACCAGTTTCAAAACAGTGGAAAACATTACTCATTTGTTAACATTATTGCGGGAAAAAGAAACTCCTCAAGTAAAACATCCTTTAACTGTTGAACTCTTCCAAAGAAAAACATTTTCAACGGGGGTAAATGGATCTCAACCAGTTGGAAGCAGTTCTTTGAGTGGTCATTTTTATAATGTTGAAAAAAGTCTATTCACCCAGAATTCAATGTGTTACAGATGTCAAAAGCTAACTTATTTTGTGCAGAAAATGAATTTAGAATCAGTCTATCTTAAGTCCAGATGCACTCAGATATTGCTGATGATGTCAGGTCCTTCATCTCTCTCTGTCTCTGTCTCTCTCTCTCTCTCTCTGTGTGTGTGTGTGTGTGTGTGTTGTTGACATCTGTAAACTTGACAACCTGTCTGCTCTCTCAGTGGTGTGTCACCTTCCGTGTATGAATGGTGGAAAATGCAGCACCAGGGACAAGTGCCAGTGTCCTCCCAACTTCACTGGGAAGTTCTGCCAGATGCCAGTTCACAACGGACACCAGCAGCACCAGCAGCACCAGCAGCACCAGCAGGTGGCGGGCGGCTACAGCCAGACTCAGGTCCACTCCACACACACACTGCCGCTGACCTACAGCAACGGCCAGGGCACCGGTGAGTAGAAGAGTGTGGTGCCAGTGATACTGTGAAAGCTTCTGTGGCACTGATGGAAAATGAGTGTGGAAACAGTAAAAGAGTAAAACTTTCCTCCTGCTTATCGGAGGCATGTTTCAGCCCATTTGCCTCAAGTCACTCATTATAAAGGCTGCATACACAACTGCGGAGAACAAAGTGCAGCTCTGGAGGGTGGTCAGGACTCATGTAAAGTGGAGGTAATTAGAGGTAAATGGGCTAAAACGACACTGGTAACAGAACTCCTGTTTCCTACAGTTGAGCTGTTCATTGTAATGAAAGACTGTGACTGAACAGAAACGTCCTCATTACATCTTAACGCATCATTTCAGAGTGGCACATTGCACAACCCTTTTCATTAGACAAACAATCAGAGTATCTCACTGTTTCATTTCATGTCCATGTGTAGTGTCATTAAAAAGCAGCTCTATGTTCTGTATTAACATTGTGAAGGTACCAAAGCCTCAGTCCACAGAGACTGAACCTTGAAGCCATCTCAACTCTAACCAGATTATTCAGTGTTATTGAAGTGATTGTGAAAATTTCCAGATTTTTTTTTTTAAAAGTTCCTTTTTTTCATTCATCAGTCACTTCTTTTGGGTTTTTCTCTGCCTTTATTGAATGGACACAGCAAGCACAGACAGGAAACATGGAGAGAGCAGCAGACAGTCTGACCCTGGGACTCGCTGCTTAGGAAATTTCCACCCATGTGGTATCAGGTCACCCATAGCAACCTTTTTTTTTTGTTTTAATTTTATTATCAACATAACACCAAGCAGTCACTCCATCACTGAGCCAGCAGATACATGACAGTAAAATGTGGAGTTGACAGAGGCAGAGGGTGGTGGTGTAGCTCCTCGAAGGTCCAAAAGCTGAGGTTGAGTAGTTCTTCTCATGTTGAAGATGTCAAATCAGTGGAGAGTCGTGGTCAAGTTCAGTAAAAATCTTCCTCAGCTTCCACAACCAAACCCTGGTAAAATAGTTCAACATTAGTTTTTTTTTAATGGCTTTGCACCTCAGGTGGATCCAGTTCCCCTTGGATCTGTCACTGTCCTGAGAGATTATTTTTGATTGTAGATTAGGTTCCAACTTGATTCTGAAGGTCTGGAACATGTAATGAAGGAATAAAAGCTTAACCTTTGTTTCAAATAATCAGTTCATTTGATGTTTACCATAAGCATGTCATTTTATTAATATCACCCACCATCGCAAACTGAAAAAAACAGCAAAGTAGATAGATGGTTGTCTGTGTGTGTGTGTATATGTTTACTAGAATGTTTACTAAAAATACAGTTTTACCATTGAATTCCCTCTTTTTATTTATTTATTATTCTTTGATGCTATTTTTCTATCCGTTTATGACTTAAGCAGTTATTTACTAATTTCTTTCTACTTTTTTAAAAGTATTTTTTGGGGCTTTTTGCTTTTAATTGGTAGGACAGAAGAGATAGAAAGGAAATGGGGAGGCAGAGAGAGGGGGAATGACAAGCAGCAAAGGGCACACTGGGGGACTGTTACCTCGTCTGCTCAGCCCAGTGAGCTAAACAGTTTCCTCACTTCAATTTGTGGAATCTAAGATCGCACCTCTTCAGTATTTTTAGTTTCTATGTTTTTAACTGTTAATTCTGCATGAGTGTGTGAATGTGTGAGTGTATATGTGGGAGAAGGGGGGATATTTAATTTGTATCTACAGTTATATGTAAAGCATTTTGGAGTGCCGCTCTGTGCATGAAAAATGCTCTATAAATAAAGTTTGATTGATTGATATATTTTAATACATCGTGTGTTGCCCTGTGTCTTCAGTGTACAGCCCCAGCATTGTCAACATCCACATCAAACATCCTCCGGAGGCCTCAGTCCAGGTCCACCAGGTGTCTCAGCTGGACAACTACCACACCAACGGACAGCAGCTGAAGAATCCACAGTCTGGCTCCTCCTCTTCCACCAGCTACACCTACCACCACGCCGAGAGCAGCCAGAAGATCCAGCACCACGGCTACAACATCGTCTACCCCGGCCAGCACACCTACCAGGTTCCACAGTACCAGCCCGTCACCTCCAAGAACACGCTGGGCCGCTGCTTCCAGGAGACCACGGGTAGTCAGGTACCTCTGTGCCCTGCGTTAGCTCAGCCACAGAACAACAGGAAGAGAATTCTGCTCAATGGAAATGAAAAATTGATTGTTGCATGATTTCCATTATCAGGATTTTGTTAACATGCTAGCTTGCCAAACTAAGCCAGTGAGCATGGTTAGTGAGTAGTTTTTTATTTCGAACATGTAAAAGACAAAGTTTAAATGAGGAGAAAAACATCAAACAGTAAAGAGTGAAAAACAAAAATAATTCCTCTGTTCCAACTCTTAGAAAACGAATACTTATCATAATTCTGAAAATAATCATAATACTGAAATATGAAGAAGTTTAAAACTCACCCATACCGATATGCTTCCTATAATTACTGTGTTCATATGCATATCTGGTGGATACACACATACATTCCTACAGGCATAGATACATATACCCATATACACACACATACATAGAACACACATATGCCACACATAGGCTTACATAAATGTACACCATGTGAACATACACATACACTGTATTAACAGAAGCAAACATGAAAAATCTGTAACAGAAAAATGGTATGAGTAGGAGCACGTTAACATGCTGATGCCACAAGGATTTTGGGGGATTTTAAGCAGTAAAGGCTGAAGGGACAGCTCTGGTATGATGTGATGACAGAGAGATTCTGTGCATTTGTCTGTCTGATTTAAAGTATGTATACAGAAATCAGAGAGCAGACAAAACATGTTGATGTAATAATTGATACACGTGTCCTTTTTGAAAAATGTAATAGTGTGGAAAGGCCCTGCCAGGTCTCACTAAGCAGGAGCAGTGCTGTGGCACCATCGGGACATCCTGGGGTTTTCACAAGTGCCAGAAGTGTCCAAAGAAACCATGTAAGTACCCTTTGTCTTAGTGGGACACTACTGTGCAGCTGTTGACTGTGGTCCTCATTATATCCCTGGATCTGTCTCCCCTCAGTAAGGTTCTGTGTTAACCTAGATCTTCAGAAGCTTGAAATAATGTTAAGCATCATCTGAGTACTGTAATTGACATGATTACACATGGTTACAGAGGAGTGTTTGAGAGAAGGCAGCTACAGAGGGACCTACATTGGCTGATGTCCTCGAAGTAATGCCACTTGATCTCTGCTGCACTTGCCAGGTTACATTAGGTGCTACTAACACACTCAAGTCCCAAGTCCTCCAAACTGTCAGTGATCAGTTTGCATTGTGGGTAAAATAAATCCTCATGATGAATCCAAATATTATGTCACTGCACTGAAGGAGGGTTATTAATCTAACACTAACTATTTAGTTCCAATGGTCTTTTAAACACACTTGGATCTGTTACTGAGAGATCCAGTCACTGATGAATAATGTGTGAAGTCTCTGTCAGATTTTTGCCTGGGGAGTCAACACACTGTGTTGAGCAGGTGTAACAGACAGGTGATAGTCACTGGAGTTATTCCCAGAGGAAAGGAACTTAAATATTGGTGACATGTGGAGCTGGTCCCTGCAGCCCAGCTCTTTTCAGAGAAGTTGTTACCCTGCTAAACTAAACGTGTGTCAGCGTGAATGTGTGTGTGAGGCAGAGGAGGTAAAGGGATCAGGCATATCATTGTGACCACCTGCCTAACATTGTGTTGGTCTCTTTTGTTGCCACATACACAACACACTGTGATGCACTGTGTGTTCTGACAGCTTTCTATCAGAAGCAGCATGAACTTCTTCAGCAGTTTGAGCAGCAGTAGCTGGTCTGTTGGATGGGACCACAGGGTCAGCCTCTCCCCAAGTGTATTAATGAGCCTGTGGCCGGTTCACCACTGTTCCTTCCTTGGACCACTTAGATAGATCCTGACCACTGCAGACCAGGAACAGCCACAAGAGCTGCAGCTTTTCACATCTCTGACCCACTCGTCCTGGTCAAACTGGATCAAATCCTTACACTGCCCATTTTTCCTGCTTCTAACATCAACTTTGAGGACAACATGATCACTTGCTGCCTAATATATCCCACCCACTAGCAGGCGCCAGGATGAAGTGTTATTCAGTGTGATTCACTTCACCTGTCAGTGCTCAGACTGTTAGGCCTGGTCAGTGTATATCTGTCAGATGCTGCAGCCAGCAGGTCTGCAGTAGTCTGGTCAGCTCTGACTCTACTCCCAGTTCAGAGCTGATCTTCAGTGATTCACTCTGTATCAGTGATCAGTCACTGCAGCTTTCAGCCTCATTCCTCATTAACACCATTAGAATGATGTTTTAGTGCGAGTCTTTTCTCCACAGGACCCACAGAGCGTTTCCTTCTTCACAGTGAATCAGTTCACTTGAGTTTCACAACGTCCACCGCCCCATGGCACAGAGTTTCCCGTGTGAAGCTCTGTGCCATGGAGCCACTGGTAGCTGGTAAATAAACTGCTTTTATCCATTAGACAAACAAAGCTTTGTTGTTTCCTGTTGAGCCAAATATCAATCAGCTTTCAGGTGCCTGGGTACCACCTCACCGCTGGTGCTTTTGTCCCCCAGTCTCCAGTCTCCAGCTGAGACCTCCTCACACTGTGTGATTTACATATCAGCAGGTAGAGAGAGGCTGCCCCCACAGGACCATGTAGATTTACACCCACACATATTCATACTGAATCAGTTTGCTTCTCTTTATTATTTATAATAACAGAACCTCTCTGTTATGGATCACCAGGGTGTCACTGGAAAAGCAATAAACTATTTCATTCATTTCATAAGATTTAAAACGAGATATTAGTTATGCACTGAAAGGAGTTTATAAATTAAATATTAATCCATCAATAAATACTTCAGATTTAGAGATGGATTTACATGACTGCGAAAGTATCATGAAAAAGCTGCACAATGAGCCACTGTTTCAAACTGAACTCAGTGGCTGGTTTTAAAACCTGAACTTCCTTGGGGACAAAACAGCATCAGTTTTACTGGTGTGAGGAACAGCAGAGTGAATAACTGCAGAACTGGTTCATCAGTGGTTGAATGTTGAAATGAAGATGCTCATATGTCTCTCTCTGTCTCTCTTCATGCTTTGTGTCTTCAGCCATCCCTCTGATAGACTGTCCTCAGGGCTTCAGGAGAGTCAACAGCTCTCACTGCCAAGGTAAGAGCTCTGCTGCTAGCCACTTTAACTTTTGATTTTGTAGTGCATATCTCAACAAGTATCAGGTGGATTGTATGGAACCTGACAAAGACATTCATGGTCCTCAGATGATAAACCCCACTTTCTCTAACTTTGGTGTGGCCATGTGGCACTCATGTAAACTAACATACCTGTGAAGCTACAGACAGTCACAGTGAGCCACATGGTGTTTACGATGGGTGTGGTTTGTAGGCTCAGACTCAAAGCACCATTTTGCGCTATGGTCTTTATTCAGTCTGTTCAACATTTTGAGGCACAGCAGTGCTTGGTGCAAACCACAAACATGCTAACGCTCTGACAATAAATAGAATAGAATAGAATTACTTTATTCATCCCAAAGGGAAATTCATTTGTCTGTCAGCTCATCTACCGTTTGCAGAAGAATTAAAAAGCCTGATGGCTGTGGGTAGAAAAGATATTCTGTATCTCTCTGTCCTGGTACGAAGAGAGAGGAGCCGTCCACCACTGCTGCTTCTTTGATCCATTAAGGTGTTATGAAGTGGATGATCCGTGTTGTTCAGGATGATCCTCCATCATCCTCATTATGTATCTCTCCACCACTTCCCCCAGAGAGTCCATCTTTACTCCAATCACAGAGCCAGCCTTCTTAACAAGTTTATCCAACCTCTTTGCCTGCTTTTTCCCCAAACTTCCTCCCCAGCAGACTGCAGCATAAAATAAAACACTTGCCACCACAGACTGATAGAACATCTGCAGCATGTTACTACAGATGTTTAGTGATCTGAGCTTCCTGAGGAAATAGAGGCGGCTCTGCCCCTTTTTGTAGAGTGCATCAGTGTTAAGGGACCAGTCCAACTTATTATCCAGGTGTACACCTAGATATTTATAGGATGTCACCACCTCAATATCCACTCCACAAGTTTTCACTAGCTGAAGAGGGGGCTTGGACCTACGGAAATCTATT
>OMNW01007872.1:0-10666 GCA_900303245.1 Selene dorsalis
GCATCTATGTTTGTGGAAAAGATATATACCTCCATTCCTCCATTTTGTTTCATCTGTCCTTTTTGTTTGTGCAGCTCTTCAGTGAAGACAGGGACCTCCTTTGGACAGCATCTGAAGATGTTTGAGAGGATGTTTTTTTGTTCCTCTTAAGACAAGGCCCACAGCATGATCAGTGAAAATGGTTTGGTTTCATCTGATGTTTATTTTGTTTCCTTCTCTGTTGTCTGGACTGCTAGGGCCTGGCATATCAAATCAGGATCACCTCCATACAATGCTCCCAAGAGGGGGTGCGTGAGAGGGTGCTTTATAGCTACTAACCAGGAGCTAGGAATAATGACAACAGGAAAGAGTCCATTCCCCAATGGTTACAGCTATGGTTTGCTCTATGGCCGCCAATCCCTCTCCCTTGCTGTCACTCAAAAGTAGCAGTAGAACTTTTGGACAGGAGAGCCTCTTTCCCCTCTGACGGGGAAATCAGAGGGTGCCGTGGCCCGACAGGCGCTCTACGGCAGATCAAACAGGGCGGGTACCCTTGGAGTGACACCTGGAGCCACTTCAAGGGATGAGAGCGCCACTGATCTCCAGTCATCTCGTCAGAACGACAGTCTGTCAGGGTTAAAGGAGGAGGAAAAAAGGAAACTCTATCAACTAGGATGGGATGAACGAGGTCGAACGAAGCATCACCTCAACGTCGTGGCTGGCTGACCCCCGAGCATTTGGGAAGCAATGGTGCACAAAGTGTATTTTGTTGGAATGCTGAAGTTAAGCGTTGATGCCCAGTTCAGGGAACAAGTGACAGCTAATTGTGCCGATGTAGCAGGTTCACTCATATCATGTATGGGTCTGCAGTTCTTGATTGTTGTGCTTTGATTGCGAATGCCATCTATCTTAAAATGAATTTAGAAAAAAATCGCAATTTCAGCTAGCGTAGCATGTTAGAGCTAGCAGCTATCATGTCCAACTTGGACTTTGTTTTCTACATGACTTTGGTTTTTAAAAAATCTAAAGAATTTCTTGAGCACCACATTTTGAAATAATTACAATTCAACTATGTCCCGATCCATCATAAAACAGAGGCTGCCACGAGAGAGGGAGATATGTTGGGAGAAAAAGGGGGCTTTGGCAGCCAGTTAAGCGAGTCAGTCCTCAACAGACAAATGCATCCCTTATATAAAACAACAACACGTCTTTGCCCTTGTCAACAATCCCTTCCTCTACAGCCCAGGCTTGTGTGTGTATATATTTTCCTTTCTGCAAAAAACATCCCATCAGCACTCTCTAATGGGCGAGGTGGAGGAAGAGAGAAGAAGACAGAGATAAAGCAGGAGGGAGAGTGAAAGAGAGAGAGGGAGAGAGAGGTGGCAGTGGTGCTTGTTTGGCTCAGGAGCAGTGAGTAATGAGGCTGAGGCGCACCCTGTCATTGTCCCAGCAGCAGCCTGTAGCCATAGACACACACACACATAGACACACAAGAACATTAAAAAGTATCTCCTATCTACAAACATGGGGAAAAGTGCAGATTTTAAAAGACACTTATTGGACAATCAAAACAAAAACATAAAAAAGCTTGATAAAACATAGTTTAATATGAAAATTAAGTCTTTATCACTTTCTCTTATAAAAAAGAATCCCCTAATTATAGGATGATCCAATGATAGATACTCTCATAGGGGGCACTTACATCTTCAATCTTCAAATGGAAAAATGTCATATGATCTTTCTAACTCTGTCACAAGTGAGTTGTGGGAGAGGGGAGGTAAGAGTTCCAGTGTACTTATCACGTCCATGTCCAAGGATACAGACAGCACGGACAGCAGTAGTCAGAAGTATGAGTGCCATAAATTTGCCTTAGGAAACCGGCCTGCTTTCCTTACTAGATCAAAAAATCCTCAAAGACCAGCAAGGTCTTCTAGCAATACTTTCTTGTCTACCAAAATGAAGAGCTGCAATCAATAACACAGAAAACATATATAAAAGTAGAAGTAAATATCTTCCTACAGTAGGTTATCCTTAATCCAATGAATATACCTTTAACAGGCATGCATCCATGCACATAGCAGCTGTGCTCATCTTGGTATGTATAAAGTTTAGCTAGGGGTTGCGGAGTGGACAGATACTATTCATGCTTTCACACTTTGCTCCTTTGCCAGAACACACAAAAAAACAGACTGGACATAAAAAGCACAGAATGCTTCCCTGGAGGGGGCAGAAAAGGCCAGGGATAGGACTGACCCAGAGGGATGCAGCAATATGGAGGCAGGGAGTTGGGGGTTGAGTGGGGTGGTAATGATGCCAGGCTGAACAAATTGCAAAGCAAAGGGAATGAGTTTAAATGTAGAACATGGAATTATCGTGGCAGCAACATGCAGGGGAGATCAGAGAGAGTGAGATCCACTGGGAGTGATCTGCCACTCTCGGGACAGAAAACACGAAGCTTGGCTATGGCTACTGTGATGAGTTCAGCTGTAATACAAAGTAAAATAGAATGTAAAATAGGCCAAACATGTCTTATACAATGTTGTAGACATGGAGTATACAACAGTATTCTGATGAAACAGAATAAGAGAAAATAAATGATGGTAGGTATGAGAATATGGTGCTGGTAAGCCTGACACTGTGCTGACTGGACAGCAGTGTGTCGCTCCGCTGCTCTAAAAACAGGGCAACACTAATGAATAAATAAATGAATGAAAAGTGGCAGAAAAATGGAAAAAGGGAGAAAGGAAAAAAAACATCTCAACTATAATCTGTTCCATCTTTCAGCTTCAATTAAAAAAATCAAATCTTTTTGTTCAACTTCATAGCAAGACTTCAAGAGGGCCCCAAGACTCCGATCCCACCACAGCTCACTGGGAGAGTTGAATTCCATTAATTATGTGACCTACATATACCAGTAGTTAATATTCCAGAGAGTCAGATAGATGGAGAGTATATATTTGCCAATAATAGAGAAGTAAGGCAATACTTATAGATCGTAAGGAATCAAAAGTTCCCTTCTAAGGATGCTTTTCTGAGGCCATGCACTTTAGTCTCATTACACTGTTTACATGTTGGTTTATTGAGCTGAGCAAACAGGGAAAAATTCTTGGTTTCCCGTGAATAATGCAGACAGGAAACTTTTGATTTTCCCATAGCCCAGGATGACTTCTACCTTTTCTTTTTCTGCCAGTTAATCATACGAATAGGTTTAATTTCCATTTCAATAAAGGAGCAACATTATAACAAGATTCAGCGGATTGTTCTTTGTTTTCTGTACTATATTTGCACTGAACTTGCCACATGTAACGACGGTGTAAGATCAGAGGAATGAACTTAGCCACACATTAAGACAGCTTGTCAAAACACATCTCAAGAAAGGAAGTTAGTGTCTTGGTAGCACTGTGGGTGCATTAGCTTGTGAGCTACAGCATCATCCTCACTCGGCTCATGGGCTGATCTCTTAATCAGTGTCCAGAGTGTGCATGAGTCTTCTTCTGAAGGCTGAGGCTGTGTCCATCCTGCCTGCCCGTCGCTATTGCCAGCTTCAGCCATGAATATGTAGCTGTTCTGTGGCTGGGAGCTTGCTTATGTTTTCTGTCTGATATCTAGGCCCCATTCCCATTTCAAAGGGAGGTCCACCCGGGGCCTTGACTTTTTGATCTGCCTGGCGACTGAGTCGACCACCTGCATGTGGGATCAGCTGCCAGTGAGAGCAGACAACCCCTCTGCTTCAAAATATACATCCCCCCCCCCTTCGTCCTCGCTGCTTCATTGCCCTTCACTGTGCCCCCTCCTTCCGTGAAGCTGCCGGGAACCCCAGTGGTCCTAACTGGGTCTGGAGCTGCATCCCATTCCCAAATGCTCTGACTGTGGTGGGTGAGATGCTTGAGATGTTCAGCATAGCAGCAGGGAGATACACAGCACAGTCACAAGGCCATTTTGTATTTACGAGAGGCCATAGTGTCAGTGTCCTATGGAAACAACACATACCTAATAAAAAAGGTTTGCGCCTTTTGTCATCTGGGATAGTGATCCACACTGTGAGCTATGACGCTTCATAGTGCTGTCTGTGCCAAACCCACATGTCTATCAAACCCCAGTTAGTTGAGGAGTAATGACGACCAATTAGTTGACAGGAAAACCAAAGACTTAAACTTGATGCTTATCAAGTCTCAATGAAAAAACACGACCAGCCTGCTGGTATCAAATTCTTGCTCATGTTAACGAACATACTGGGCTGTTTATTTTACACACTTACTGAACGCCTCAACAAATCTATGTTGCCTTCACTGTCCAATGCCACAAATCAAAATGTACTTGTGTTTAAGGTATTCTCATGAGTCTCTATTAAAAGATTGTGATGACTACTGCACATACTGTACAGGACTAATTTGTTTATGTTTCCTTTGGCTTCAAGTATTCATGTGTCCTATTATCAAGACATGTACACAAAAACATATTTTTAATAAGGAATGCAATAAATCAAAGTTCCTATAACTCTTGCAAGTCAGTGCCAAATCTTTTTGTGATAAAATTGGACTTGGTGCGACTAAAAAGGCTTTAAATGAAATTATAATTATTTGATGATCAAGGATATTAATATAATATCAGGTTTGCCATAGTGCCTCATTGGGATCACAGTGCCTGTCATGGTATAATTAAAACCCAAAGGATTTCGGATGACTGAATTAAAAATGAACTAAGAGTGGATGCCCTGGATGCCCACTGCTAGACCACTGACATCCACCATGGATGGAGCTGACATGAGACAGAGGCTACGTCTGTGACACTGGTTAACAGCCTAAAGCCCAGCCCATCAAAACACCTATAAACAGTGTTTTATCCTAATAACCCCCATTGACAATGACGGGTTTCAGAGGCAGACATTTGGAAAGATCAATTTTCAAACAAAGCAACAGCTATTTGAGATGTCTGTGTTTCTGAGTGTTTCTTACAATAAGTGATATTCACAGAGTCTTTAAGTTAATTGGCTGTCTTGAACCCTGACAGCTAGCATAATGAGTGTCTAATGGTTTCTCAGCTGGGGTGATATCCGCTACGCCATAAAGGGCCCCCTACAAGAAGTGTGAGTTTGAAACAAAATACAGCAACAATGAAAAAGGAAACCATGTATCCTCTAGATCATGCAAAATACCTCCAACCCCTAACTTACACACCAAAGTCTGCTTGTCTGGCATGGATCATAGCCATCATCATCAAACTGTTGCTCTGCTCTCTACCACAGTTTAAAAAAAAAAAAAAAAAGATATCTGAATTTCTCTGTGGTATTGATGTGATACAATTGTCCAAAACTCTTGGCTTGAGCAAAAACAAAAGACTGGTTTTCAAATTTAGCTAATTGCTGAATTCCAACAAAAGGAAAACCAACAAAATAATTAAACAAAAAATTAAATATTCATGAGCCTGTGCATAAATGAGTAGTTGTGTCCACATCTGGCTTGTGCCATGAGTGCAGAGATTATAAAATATACCAGAAGAGCTTTACTCGTTTCACCTAACCATAAAAGTCCTTTACATACTATTATTGATGTTACAGAGAATGACAAAGCAAACCCCCACCCCCTTCTTTACGGTGTGAAGGAACTACAATTACTCTGACATCGCACACAAATAAACAATTAATCAAAAGGCAGCAAACCAGGGGGGCAAATAATTAAATGAGTGAGGAAATGAGGAAGAATTGCCTGAAAGGATGTGGGGGTGCGATATCATTGAACCATCCTGAGCTTAGTTTTTGCTCTCAGTTCTCCATCTCTGGTTATAAATGACTTCAGATTTGACGTTTCCAGCCCACAGCCTTACAACAAAACACACTTTCTTTTATTCAAACAGTGAAGAAACGGAAAGAAAAAATGACTTTTTGTTAAAGAAAGGCGGGGGGCGTATGTTGTGCTGCTCCCATCAAGCAGAAAGGCGGGTGGTAGTCGGAGAGGCTCGCAGTCGGGCCCCACTTTGGAAAGCTCTCATAAATCCTGATTTGAGCGGGGCGCTAACCAGAGGAGGTAAGGCATGTCAAGAGAGGGGGCTGGAGAGTTGGTGGGGGGGGGTGGCAGCTTGCCTCTTAAAATGCTACGTCTGATTAAGTCTTCCCATTAGGTGACAGCTGAACTTTAACATTAATATGATAATATTGAAATAAGTGTGTGTTATTTACTTCAGCTCCAGAGGGGGGCAGAGGGAAGAAGAGAAGGAGGGAGGAGGGAATGATGAATGATTTCTGGACAGCTCTGGGTGACAAGCCAGGCAAGCTGACCCCCCCTGCTATCCTCCTCCTCCTCCTCCCATAATCAGACTTGACAAAATGGAGACATATGCAGAAATATTGGTTACAGTCGGCATCACAGCCCTTCTCAGGCCTTCCCTCTCTAGTAACTGCTGGCCGCCCTGTGAGCCGCCCTCCAAATTGTCTACAGGCACTGAAGCATCTATTTCAATTGGCACTTCCTCCCTGGCCCCAGGATTTTACATTTAGTCTGTGTCATTTACATATTACTCTTAATCAAAATCCACAGTGGGCGACAGGGAGAGGAAAAAAAAACAAGAAAGAGGGAGCGGGAAACAAAACCATGGCGTCACGGTTCAGGGGTAGGCACACAGGCATTTTATGAAATGGAGATGTGACAAGACATTACGGTATGTGTGTGTGTGTGTGTGTGTGTGTGTGTGTGTACGTTTGTGCCACTGTGTGTGTGTGTGTATTAGGCGGCAGTGCATTAGATAATGCAAGGACTATTGAAATATTTGCGTGTGAATGCTTCTGTTTGTGTGATTGTTGGGGTCTGCCTTGTGCATGAACTAGCGAGCAAGAGAGACAAAGAGTACAAGTTGAATATGGGTTGTAATATGGGCTGAAAAACAAAGGCAGAGAGAAGACAAGAATGGAGACATGTACAGTGCACACTTGTGTCTTCTAGCTATTTTCCACAGGACGCTATGCAAGGCTACTCTTTTCTCAGTCTAGCCAGGCACTTAACAATAATACCACTGCGTGAAACAAAACAGCCATTCACACAGTCTAGTTTAGTGTGTACAGTAAGAGTCGCATTGGTGGAACATTCAAATAATAAAAATTATTTAAATCAGAATTTAGGAAGTTCAAGAAAACATGACATTTAAATTTCTAAGGGTTGATTACACTGCCTAAAAATAACCAAATATTGCATTTAATTACAGTTGCACCTTTGGAGTAATTGTCTGATAAATATCATCCACGTTATATTAGACATGAAAAGCAGTGTGACCAACAGCAACACAGCCTTTAAGGCCAATAGCAAATGGAACGAAAATGTTGTCCATTTTGATCTAATTAGAAACTTTATCAGATGCTGATGACTTGGAGCAAGCTCACAGCACTGTTAGAGCATGACACATACAGAGAGGTGCAGAAACAATGTCCCTACCTGCCTCTTACCTTCTCAGCATGCCGGTAAGGATGCGAGAGCTCTTGCCCAGGTTGGCGTCTGTTTCTCTCAGCTGGGGAGACAGAAACGGTGAAAGACAAGGTTTTAGTCTCCTTTCTGATCCCACTGCCCTCAAGGATATTAAACACAATCTATAAAGAATATCACCCTGCTGACTTCTGCTCTGTCCACATAATACACAAACAACATTTCAAAGTTTGAGCATCTCAGTACATAATTAAAAGACAGAGCAAGAAGGGAAAGTAATTTCTTCTTAAACCCTGCTCAGTGGCAATTTGAAAAAGACATCTCTAAGACTTGACACTTTATCTTTCAACACAAAGTTGGTTCGAAGCGAAGAGATGAATCAGAGACCCTTTGATTAGAGGCTTGGTTTTTTTTTTACCTTTGGGTTCACCTAAGTTCACCTATCGAGAGACACCCATACTAAACCACCTTTGTAAACATACTTTCAGAACATTTTTAAAAAGCTACTTGATCTCACAAAACATAAATGCATTTACATACTGTACATTACATTTCCATATCTCTACTAGGCATAACACTGATGTTTGCTAATAGCTTTTAGATCCATAAGTCTATAAACTATAGACATTATGAGCTGTTTTTTCTTCTGCATCTACAAAACCTCTGCATCTTCACAGATTCCCACTTATTAGGACATGTTACTGTAGTGGCCTTCTGCTCCGCTGGCTGCTGAGCAAACATTGGAATAGCATAAAAAGAAGAGGGAGAATGGCCTTTTACGTTGCAGGTATACAAGGTCCTTGAAAGCACACTTGAAATAATGATCATGGCTATCCAGGGCTAATTGCCAGGGACATTTTCCTCTTTCTTACTCTATCTTCTTTCCTTTCTTCCTCTCTGCCTGTTTTTCCTCATGGGTCACAGAAATGTTTTCATTTCACTCTCTTTATCTGGTGTAGGGACTTTTGCAGTGAGGAGCACTGGCAGAGATGCTGCCAACAAGGCGCGAGTGTGACTGCAAAAAAAAAAAAAATTGCTGACACTGCACAGAGTGAGCTGCCACTAACGTCCACCTGTAGTTGGATTTCTCAAGGATGATGGGGGGGTGTGGGCAAGAGTCACTGCAGAGAGTTTCTCTCCAGAGTCAGCAGGGGGTCACTCATCTTCATCTCTGCCTGAGATAATAACCGTATTTCAACAAAGTCATTCTCAGTCTGTTTGTTTTCATCAGTAAAGTAATGTTAGATTGTATTCTATTCTATTTTTAAGTCCTCACTTTCACATCTTTTCTTCCACCTTCCTTGTTCTCTTCAATCTTCCCAGCATCATCTTCTTTCCTGTTTGTTCTAGCTCATCTTGCAGTCATCTCTTGCCTGCAATTCACCCTATCCTCCCAACCCTCCTTTACTGTGACTTTCTTCCTCTTCTTCCATCTTTCCTTCCTACCCTCTGGCAGCCTGGGCTGGTGCGGTGCAGGTTGCCAGAGCCAAGGATACATGTGGTACAGGGTAGGAGGTGGGGGACCTGGGGCTTGGGCCCTCTGGCAAAGACAACAAGTCCTGCAGTTGCCTGATGTCTGCCTCTACCCACAGATCTGTCCCCTAGATAGTTCACACTTTTTCCCAAAATACATCTCTCTCTGAATCATTCCTTCTTTTCATTCCTCACCCTCTCTCCACTGCCTCTCACCAAATCGCATGCTTTCCTCCTTAACCTGAAATGGAGACCGACTGAAATTTCAGTGCTGCTGACTGTCTAAAATTAACTGTGTTTGCCTGTATTGGAACAAAGAGAGAAATGTGATTCTCCCTGCTTTTATTTTGCATGTACATCTCTAACAGAAACTTCTCTACAGACACCTTAGGTCATTCTCCAGGATTATAATACATATATATTCTGCTGCCATCCTTGTCAAGTAAAGCTAGCTGAAATATAAAATTTGAAAATAGTCTGATGAAAAGTGCAAAACTAAGATGTCATATATTTTTGAGCATTAAAATTTTAGAGCTTACTAAACACTATAATGATCCCCCAAACTACACATTTGATCCTCTTATATGAATAATCAGTGCTCACAAAGGACTAAACCATACTATCACAATACTTCATTGCCATAAATAAATAAATAGTATAATGTTTTCCTAACAGTTGGCATTAAAGTTACAGCTTGTTGCAGTCAGCCTTCTCAGTTGGAGAAAACTGGATAAGCAGCATGCCATCAGCTATGTTTCAGTGTGAGGTCCTGTCATATTGCTTAATACATGGATATCTGTGGCTACAGAAAGGTGATCACAAAATACAAAGATTATGGGATACAGAGAGAAGCTGCGTTCTACTCATCCTAAGAGAGGGGGAGTGGACAAATTTAGGAATCTGAGAGTGTGAATTAGTCATTTAAGGGAAAGAATAATTCATTTTGAGGAACAGATTAATAATTTGCGTACACAAATTGCACATTTTGTCTCCGGAAATGAGTAATTGCTGCCCTCAAATCAATAATTTGATACACCTGAATAATTAATTCAAACATATAAATTACTAATTTTAAGGAATGAGTATTAAAACGTTCTCCCCTGCTACCTGTCGCGATGAGCCAGCCTGGAGAGTGGTTAAATCATTCTAAGCTTCAGAGTTGGGAGTACACTGCTTTGACCTAGTGTTGGAACCTTCCATTGACTTCTATTTGTACCATAAAAGCTAAACAAAAGGCCACACCTCCTGCTGAGCATAGGGGTTTTGGTTTGTGTGTGTGAGTGTGTGTGTGTGCCTTTGTGTGCATGTCTATGTTCATACTTTGCCATTTATGCTAAAAGTATTACTCCTTTTGCTCCCATTTCTTTAATGCAAAAGAGCTGCTAACCAGCCCTCCCACCCTGTGTCTTTACATCTTTGCTTCTTTTTACTTTACTTTTGCTCCACAAACTGTCTTTAAAGGCCTCTGTGTCTGTGTGTGCACGCGTGTCCGTGTGTGTGTGTGTTGGGGGGGAGATGAGCAAAGAAGACTCATGGGCAGAAGGGAGAGAGAGAGAGGGAGAGAAAGCAAAAGAAATAGAGCAGGTACTCTCAGTAGACACCGTGGACCGTTTTGAAAGGAGATGTTTGATTTCCTTTGAAATCGCCTGTGCGAGGCCCACTGCCATGTTGTGATCTTTAAACATTCTGCATTGAGGGGGCCGACAGGGCCGGGCCCCCTTCCTGTGTTTGGTCTTTTCTGTCTCTGCCTACCTGTCTGTTTGGCTGGCTGGATGTAAGGAGGGGCAGTGCTAAGGATTGGCAGG
>OMNW01007872.1:10686-27999 GCA_900303245.1 Selene dorsalis
GGGAGGGAGGGGGGGGGGGGGGGGGGGGGGAGTGAGGGGGGGACTCTCTGAGGGAAAGTGAGAAGGAGAGAAGGAAACCGGAGAGGAGCGCTGAGAGGTAAAGGAGGACAAGTGAGGAAGGATGGCAGCCAGCGAAGTTAACCCCATTCAGGTGAGGAAGGGGGAAATCCTGGAGAAATGTCTGCAGGTACCAACAATATGTAACCACCAGTGTGCTCTTTTCACTTCATCATAAACATTTAATCATGAAATATTTTAATGTCTTCATATTTAAACTATGATTAAGAATATTTACTTAATTACAATACAATGTTATCGCTATCAATAAATAAGCACATTCAGTACCTTGTCAACACAGTTTTCCTGACACTTTATGTGAACAAGTGTAATTCTACCAGCGACAGTGTGTGTCCCAGTTTTGTGAGTGTAGACTTGCATTTGTGTGTTTACTTAGCAAACCATGCAGAAAGTGTTGAATGCTGTCAATGTTGTTAACCAGTTGTAACACCTTTATAGTCTCACAAACACTTGTTAAAATAGACAGATGAGTGTGTGTGCATGTGCAGGTGGCATGTGTGTACTCACTCTTTCTCTGGCTCTCTGGATCTTCTCACGGTCGGTGTGCAGGTTGGCAAGAATCTCCTGACCCACTTGTTCTGCAAGGCAAGAGGACGCAGTGTGAGGACGTCTGAAGCACCATTAAGAGGAAATCAATGAAAGTAATCTTTAAAAAAATGATCACAAAGATGACCCATAATATCAAAACATTTGCAAACATTTAAAAGTCACATCTATCTTGCTGGAATGCCACACATCACATTATCATCCATCTTTCTGTCTCTTTCATTTATGGCTCACCATCATGACCACAGTGGAAATGATGTGATATTTTTCACCTGGTTTTTCCCTGAGCATTTTTTAATAGAGAGAGCAAACATTCTGAATTCAGCCATTGTGCAGTATTTTGTACAGTAACTGTACAGTGCACAGAGACAACACCGTCTAGAGGGAGCTTCAGGCGGGCACACAGCAGAACATTGTTGCTATGGGAAGTGTTTTTTTTTAAACCGTCTTTAAAAAGCTGTAGTAAACACACATTAAGTTCTAGACAACAATACCCCAGCATCCAGCCTGCCAGTGGGGTCCACTCAGCCAATGCAATATTCATTAAGCTATTCTTTTTTAAATGCCTCTCGTCAGTTGTGGATGTAAACACATTAACGCACAGTTATAAAACATCCCTGACAAGGCACCTGACAAGCTCGTCAGTGGTCACTGTCATTTTCCTGTCCCTTGGGTTGAGGACGGGAAAAGGAACCAAAAAAAGAGAGAGAAACTAAATAAGTCCACCCCCCCCCCTCCAAAAAAAACCCCCACTGCTGCCATCAATGTAACCACACTGCTACAGCATTAGCGTTTAAAAAATGAGGGAGGCAGAGGATGAATCAGGAAAAAAAGGAAAAGAAGTGAAGAATCTTTGCATGGATCAAAGACAGGCTTTCAAGCGCACCAAACAAATCCGGAATAAACAACGCAGTTGCTGACTGTATTACACTACACAGGTGCCGCACACCAAAGAGCCCACGTGCTGAGCGCCTGTTTGGGGGGAGCAGTGTAAAAATGGGCTACATCTGGCAGCTAAACAAGAGAAGAGAGAGAGAGAGAAAGAGAGAAATAGAGAGAAAGATAGAGAGAGAGAGAGAGAAATAGAGAGAAAGATAGAGAGAGAGACAGAGAAAGGGGATCAGGGAGAAGAGAAAGCACTGTCAAATGAACGACATTCGTCTCCCACTCATCCCATCCCTTTTACCCCCCTACACTGTAACTGAATCAAATGTGTCTCTCCCTGCCTTCATTAATTTCTAATCTGGGACGAGACAGATTGAAGGATACCCAGATTAAACAGTGCAGTCAGACAGTCACATGTGACAAATAGGGCAGATTAAAAGACTGAGTGCAGGTATTAATAACCATAAAAATACAAGCCCTCCCCCGTCCCCATTGGAGAAGAACAAGGGATAAACAGAGAGGGAGTTGTAGCGGAAATCTTCTGTTAAAGAGACAAATAAGCACATCTATCCATCTCTGTCAGGGTTGTGGCTTTTTTTTCTCCAAATAAATGACTGTGACAAGCACTGCAGCAGTGGAAGCAGTTTTTTTTTCTTTTGGCAAGTGCATTATTGGAAAGGTTCGCAAAGTGTAAAGATGGATGAGGCAGTAGAAGAAAAGCCCTCCAAAGATATTTAAGTCTAAGTACTGAGCAATCATTGACGTATTATGTTGAGGTGTGTGTTTTAACATAATCTTGGTTTCATGAGCATTTTGGTAACAAAAACAGGGATGAGGAGGTGAAAGTATGAAAAGCCTTTACAATAAGCTACATTTCAATGGAAAAAAATGGAGAGGCAGTGGATTCAGGTTTCTGCCTACTCCAGGGCACTGCAGAGGGCACAGTGCTGGTAAATGATGTGAAACCAAGGTTTTCAATAGCACCCAATAAATACTACACGTCCATCACTTCACGAGTGCAAATGGTTGCCCTTGACAGATTTTATAACTGCTGAAGAAAATTTTGGAAGAAATACATTTCCTAATACTTGGAGTCAGTTTATTGTTATCATAATTATTATTAATAAGACTAAATCCTTTTAAGACCTGAGAGACGAGTGCTACAATACATTTCTTTAACTTAGAAGGAGACCTTTCTGCACTCTTTAAAGAGAGGTGCACATTCACCATAGCAGAAACAACAGGAACGTGCCACTACCAAGATGAAGAGCGACTTCTAGCTATTAAAAAATCATTACAGGTTAATGGAAGAAAAACAAATCAAGTGACCCCGAGGACACTTATACTGGCATCTTCTGTGGATATCCACATTGAGAGGTAAGTAAAATCACTTGCAGTCGATGGAATAATCTCATGAGCTGGCCGACTACAGAAACTTTCACCATAGCTTATTAAGAGAAACATTTTCCTTGGCCGTGCGGCCACAGAGGTCTCTTCTCACCTCTCAAAATCTCTCATTGTCCCTCTCTGGGTTTCTCCCTAAACAGTCTGCCATTAGAGGTGTACATAACTCCCCGGGGAATGTATGATGTTTATTGTCTTTATCATGCATCTTCGCTTCCATTACTCATACTCTGGCATGTATCTACGTTTCCATTCATCTTATTTAAGTCCTGCTGTCCAGTGGTCTGTGTAAAACTTCATTACCGGGGAAGAGAACTTGTTGGGGCAACACATGATAAAATTCAGAGAGTTAAAAACAAAAATGTAAAGTAGAGGAAAAATGAAAGGCTCCACGAGGAAAAAACTATGTAACATGCTTTTCTTCAGCATGTTTGATGCAGGCAAGCCACAGTACAACTGTCAATAACTGTTTAAAACACAGTGTACTGGTCTCCTTCTGGGAATGTTTGGTAATCACTGCCCTTTTATTGCATGTTGGCTTGTAAGATGCTGACTTTGGCAATGTGACATATAACATATTCAGGTCTCTACAATATTCTTAACTGCACAAAATAAATTAAAAAAAATACAGAATTTATGACCAGGGCAAAAATTTGGGATATTAAACATATAAAGTTGATAAAAACAATGCAGGAGAGGAAAAAAGATTTACTGTGTAAGTCCCTGACTTGTTGCTCGTTAGTGTGTAAAATATTCCCCTCCTGTTTAAACAGCTATTAACAATTTAAATAACCCTGGCCCAGAGGCCTTGCTCTGACTCACTTGTTAAAGATCCCCATCCCCAAAGGTACATTTAACAAGCCCATTATTCCATTACATTACACTCACATCAGCACCAGAGAGCCTTAATTTAACTCATTCCTCTAATGTAACTGTAGAAAAGAATTAGTATAGAAAAATTGAAGGTACAAATTAAAAAGGGAAATAATGTCTGGACGAGGAATTCTTTCCCCTTAAATCCATGGTTACAATATAGACGCAGCGCAGTCCACATCTATTAAAGCTCAGCTCAACACGTCACAATTTTGTTTATAATATGATAAGCTAATCAGAAAACATATTTACCGCACAATTAACTTTACTCGTATGTGAAGTAATGTAATCTGTAATGCTGGAACACACACACCATAAAAATGAGCCAAACAGAGATGTAATGAAACATTTCTGTATGCTTTGACTTTTACATACATCTTACAGTTCCAGCAATCAACGGGAACACAAGTTTAAACAATTTTGATTATGATTAAGGGTTCGCCTAACATATAAGCAATTTGATGACTCAATGTTAAGCAAAAGTTCATATTTAAGGGCCCTGATAATTAATAACAAAAATATTTGTCAGATTAATAATATGATAATCAACAGCTGCAGCTCCACTTTTAAGACTCCAATACAACAAAAGAGTTCATTTATTTCCTCCACTAAGAAAAGGATTGTTTCATTTTTTTTTTTTTTATTATACTGTCTAAAATTCAACTTTTAGTCCAGTCTGTGAATCCATTTAATTGGAGGTATCATCTATTTTACAGGAGCTGTTTCAGAGCAGTTACACAGTGTCTCAGAGCCCCTGTCTTTCTTTCTGTGTTGCGTTTCTTGCCTTGCTCCCTCTGTCCCCAGAGCTGAAAGGGTACAAGACCTGACAGTGGTGTGCTCTGAGGCTCAGCACAGCTCCTTTTCATTAAGCAGCTGAGACCACTTTTTGAAGGTTACCACACACACTTATATCTGGACACAAGCCACACACTCCAACAAACGGGGTAAGGAAGCCCATGGGAGGGTTGAGGGGAAGTAAGAAGGGTCCAGGTAAATGTTAGACCGCACATTTTCTCACTCTCTAAAGCTTTCACCCCCCCCACACACACATATATATCTACACATACAAAGTGTCCCAGTCAACCTATATACCTGTGACTTGCAGTTGAATAAAGTTACCCGTCTTTGTACACTTCCAGAGAAGGTTTTTTTTAAGGACTTCAAGTCTACAGCTGCCTGGTGACACACTTTCATCACCTCCATCAAAGTTGTACCCACACTGGGATGTATTTGTAATGCTGAGCCCACAGGCCATGAGGCTAGCGCATTTGCACTGAGATATAGCTCAAAATAAAGAGGTGCCAACTGCTGGGTCACAGGGGGGGCATTCAGCATCTGGGGACACAGTGATGCTGTGACAGCTTACCTATGATAATAACAACAAACAGTAACTGTGACTTCACAGGATGGGTAATGAAGGATTTAAAAGAGAGCGAGTATGATTTTAAAAATGGGAAATTTTATTCTTCCCTTTGTGTTAAAGATTGATTCAGCAGCAGCACACTGTATTGGCAGTGTACCCTTCAGAGTACGAAAGGAACAGGCCTGTTCTTTTAACAGTCTAAGCACTTAAAAGGCCCAAAACAGTAATATTCTGGGCAGGGTGAAGCTGGGCCATCCTAGTCCACCCTGACTTAGCCTGTGCACTGGCCCTTCCCCTTGCATGAATGTGAGTGGTGGTGGGCAGTCAGGGTGGATTTCTGGGGCCTTTCTTCACTCCGCCAGGCTCTGTTTTATTCATCGCCTGCGCCCTGACCCCGCAGAGCTCCTGTTCTGACAAATCACTTCTGATTAAGACAGATCTCTGTTAGTCAGCCACTCAACTTGGCCTATTCATCATTCCACAGAAAATATTCCTCTCTCCTCCCCCATCCCTCCTCCTCCCGGCTCGTTTGCCTGTCCGTCAGACCGAAGCAAGGCGCAAAAGAAATTTCCGCTGCTGTTTTAAATGGCTGATTATAGACAATTGGTGGATGGAGAGACGTAAGAGCGTCTTATGGGTGATAAGACGCAAGTTTAATGGGTATAAATGACCAGGCCTGTAGGAGACCAGCTGGTAATAGAACCATTTGTTTAAAGCTGAACCAGCGTGGAGAGAACTGAAAGCTGTATTTTCCCTCTATTTGAGCTCCCCCTCCCCTTTTCCCTTCACCTCAGCCTCAAAGTCAAATTCTCAGATCACCAGATTTAC
The DNA here is from genome assembly GCA_900303245.1 of Selene dorsalis. Lineage (NCBI taxonomy): Eukaryota > Metazoa > Chordata > Actinopteri > Carangiformes > Carangidae > Selene > Selene dorsalis. Next base: position 16,664 of record OMNW01007872.1, read on the forward strand.
ATTTTCTTTTAAACAGCAGAGTCCCCTTCACCCTTATTCAATGAGAATTGATGAGGCTCGGAAAGGAATAGCTTGTTTTACATTTATGAAATAAGCCATGTCCCTGTGGACACAGCTGCAGATACTCTGCCACTCATACAGTGCATTGTTTTCCATGGGTTAGTAACAATGAAAACAGAATATTTACTGTAAGTGTACCAATGCAGTCATATGTCTAAGAGCATTCATATGCAAAGTTTTGCACTAATAAACAACTGCTAAAAATTTCTAACAAACCAGATTAAATTAACCTGAACGACAACCCTGCTGGTGGCAGAGGGCTGAGAAGCAGGAGGGGTGAGGAGAGAATGAGGGTTCCTACAAGCAAATTGCCTGGACTTAATCAACCAGTCTTACTGAACCATCCAAATGAAAACTAATGGACTTGGGTGCTTGCTGTGATTGCCCCACGAGCAACAATGTGTGGGCAGGAGCATTGCTTTCTGAGGTCTTCAATTAAAAAACGGGGAATTTCTACAGACCGCTGGTCAGCCTACACACCTTTTCTACGTGTATCCCGATTGGTCAATTGTGAAGCTGAAAGAGAGCGGACTTATTAATTCCATTTCCAGTGCTGGGAAAATGATTTTTTATGTGTTGATTAAACTTGGTCAAAGTCGTAAAAAATGTATGAAGTGTAGAATTAAAACTCATATTCGAATGAGCTAATTTGCGTATGCATTATTCATAATGCTGACATTTGTGTCACACAATTGTGCTGGCCACATTGCAACTAATATATAAAAAAGTACATGAATAAAAATTTTTAAAAAAGAAACAAATATAACAAACACTAGTACATCAAACTTTATTCAACAAGTCTGCCTAAATAATTAAGGTTTAAGTGCTTTACTCTGCAACTTAAATAATTTGATTTTATTAACAACTGAGTGGCCGTATAAAAGATGGTGCCACAGCATATGAACATTGTGGAAACATAATGACCATATCTAAACCGAAGGTCAAAGTTAAATACAAAAAGCACAAAAGACTCCAGCGCAGGAATAATTAAATAGAAGCACATTCTGTTAAACATGGAAGACAAACACACTGAGTAAATTTCAACTCTGTGAATCATGCCAAAATTAGTGAGAAAACAACATGTCAGTTGGTCCTAATCAAACAAAACATCTGATTTAACAACCCCTGGTGGAACTGACTGAGGAGAAAACTTTGCCAGTTTGTCGGAAATGGACTCAGGGAGGGATATATGGAGGAGGAGGGAAGAAGAAAGAGAAAACTTGACGTTGCTCTGGTTCGTTTTCAACAGTTTAGGAGCGTTAATCATCACATTACTGTTGATTAAAGGCTTTTACGTCTCTAATCAGAAAGTTGACAGGCAGATCAAAGAGCAAAACACAAATTTCTTGCCTTTTAATTATCTGTACAACACCACACCTCGGGCAGCTCTTCCCTGCCTATCTCCTCAAACTCAGCGAAAGACTGCGAAAGGAGATCTAACACTCTACAACAGTTCATTATCCAATAAAACGAGAGATGGGGGAGAGAAAACACACACGCCGACACACACAGTCTCACACACACACACTGGCGCACAAAGCTTTAAGGCTTTATGATTATTGAAGACCTGGGGGAGGCCTGCAGTCTTCTTCATTAACATGTCCCGAATTGGAACATCTTAATTATGTTTGTCAAAATCGGACTTGGCGTCAAGCTCATTTGCATGTTTTGACAATGCCAGTTGGGAGCCTCCACTCTATTTTTTCTCAGAATGCTAGGAGAGCTGGAGCATTTAACACTTTTCAACACCTACTGATAACAGGTTCGTGTTGCTAAATGAATGAAATAAGTTGTTAAATGTGATTTGTTAGATTCGCCCACCCGGCCCCACTGTTTCAGAGTTAAAGTTAGAACTGATGCAAACACAGTCAAGTAGACACAAAGGAGTCTCTACCGTCTTGATCAAGGCTTGATCACCACTCCCGTTCAAACTGATGGGGATGTGACGCCTTCTGCAGCGTGACTGTTCCTGCCCAGCTGTTACCTGTCAAGTGATTTGGACATGAAAAGTCCAACCTGCTTTGGGAAAAAAAATAAAAAATTTGCCATCAGGTTCTCAAAAGTTCTACACGTACCTCAGTTCATTCAGCGCTACAACAGATTGCTACCTGTTTCATGATCACATCCTATTTGAATAAAAGAGAGCTATACATCACTCTCTCCCTTCCCCCATTAACGGCTCCCTAAATGAATCCTTGTTACGTCAATGATATGTAAAACAAGCATGGTCCAAAACAAACAAACAATCTGTGGGGACACAGGTCTGTCGGCGGCAATTTAGAAATGGAGAAAAAGGAGGGCATGAAAGCGAGACATCAAACATTAGCCTGAATGGAAGGCGCAAGCCATTAGAAGTGGTTGCACTGACAGGATCTGACAGTTTGAAACACTTAAAGATTATTTTCTTCAAACTTGGAATTCATTAATACTCATGAGCTGAGGAAGGGCTCCCAAAACACAGCCCAAAAAAAAAAAAAGAAAACAGAGAGGGCTGGGTTGAAGCTAGCTGTCGAGTGATGGGTTTGCACCGAGGAGGCTGGTTCACTTTCTGTGAAGGAAGCTCATTTTCTTGGTACCAATTAGCAGTGCGACAACATTTTTGACCCAACACGCTGGGTACAAGTGTAAAGGACATTTTGGCTGAATTCTGTGTGGTTTCAAATAATAGATTTATACTGGAGAAATCTTTAAAATCTTTAAAATCTGTCTGATCACTGATGCTATAACCTCAGGTGTCAGGCATTATACTGGAGAGTAACCACAACTGATAAATACAGCTGCACATTAAAGGCTGGGATTGTAAAAGTCATAATTTCCCTTCTAAGTTATAGTAAGAAAACCTTATTACACTTCCCTATGTATGTATGAAAAAAATAAATTGTTTTGGCCTTTCACTCAAACAGGAACAGTTGCCCTCTTATGTACAGATGATACATCAACTTCTCTTCAGCAAATCCAAGGTGCTCTGACAATTTCATTGGAGGAAGCAACAGTGCAGCCTGTTAAAAGAACACTGCGTCATTGTGGCCGCTCTGACAGACAGCACAAACACAAGTTTGTGTTGTACTTTGGAGTAATACCACCGCACTTCCCTGCTGTGGTAAAAGGAAAATAATACTGCTATTATAGGGGGAAAACGAGGCACAGAGGGGACTCACAAAAGAGAGACACATCATGCGCATCACTTAACAATGACCGGGGCCACAGAGTTGAAGGCAGATTATTGTCAGCTGCCACTGTGAATACACATAACATGGCATGGCATGTGAGGGCATGTCAAAGCTCTTGTGTACAGTGTACATTGTTTAGTTGTGCTTACTTTCCATTGTTCCTGGACAACATCTCGCCGTCTACAAGCAGCAATTTTAACAAATTCAATACTTTAGGCATTTTCAATGACAGACTCATCTTGGAAAGTTATTGGAAATTTACAAGTGCAAAACTTAACTAAAAGCGATATAGAAGTGCAGTACATTAGGTAGGACCTCAGTGATTACTGGTGAGGATAACAGCAGCAGTAGTGATAGCTGGACACAAGCACAAATAACTAACAATTACATAGAGGGAAAAACACATGTGTTGATTTCCCGAATTTGTCTGTTCATTGAATCACTGCTGGGGTGACAAGGTGTCTCCTTTTCCTCATCATTAACCAAAACAGGCCTAAGTGAAAACCCAACACACCTGCCACCGTCTTCCACCCTAATGAAGCATATCTAAGTTTTGAGACATGGCAGAACTAATTTAATCTACCTTCTAAGGGGCCTTAGCACCATCAAATTAATTATTCATAAAGGACATGATATTATAACTCAACTGTCAACCATGTAGCTGGTCCTTTTTTTTTTTTTTAAACTCCCCCTTCCTGTCGCTCTCTTTTGTTTTGGAGTCTCTTTCTTTTAAAGAAAGTCCTTTGCCTTTAATCTATAACTAAGAAATACACGCTGTCATCAGCTGCTGAACAAAATAATTTTCTTTCTTTTTGTTTTTCTGAAGTTTGTCAATGAAGGTGACAATAGGGTAGGGGAGAGTTTCTACGATTGGCACAGCTCCCTGTGGGCTTTATGGTGGGGCCAGATTCACCGTGGAGAAAAAAGAAAGACACAAAGAGAGAGTCATCAAGTCTGTAATAACACAACCTTAGATACCTTTTATTTCCCCCTCATGAATAATGTATGCCATCTGCCCAGGCAAATCTTGCCATAATGTTGCTTAGACAGGTTGGCCACCAGGGGGTGGGACAAAATTTCTTTCACACAGTGGTTCTTTTAGCCAGGTGTCATTTTCTCTTCAGGGGTAGGATGATGGTATGCGACCCTGTCATGACTGACAGCAACAGCAGCGGCGTAGCATTGCTACAACACCCTATAGTGAGAAACTAATACTAATATGCTGATTCCTCATATAAGTATGTGGATCCTCTGTGTGAATCAGCATGACGTCCACACAGCCCAGGCAACCAAATGGAAAAATATCCACAAACAATTCTAGTGCTTTCAGCGTGTCTGTTGTAACCTATTGAGTATGTGTGAATGCAAACTTTGAACAAAAGGTGCTACAAGATCAAACAATGCCACAGAACACGTGTATAAACATAATGTTTTTCCACCTCTGCCCCATAAATACACATTCAGGCACAAAGTCACATCACATGACGGTAACTCTGCAACTGGTAAAAGGAGAAGATATCTTTTAAAGAATATTAAGCAGAAGGGACACGGTCACTGGATCTTTAAGTTATATTGGATGGCACATTTTTGGATAGACTGGCATGTGGTAGCAGAGACAACTAACAGCTACTGAACAGTTGTTCTGTCCTTCAGGAATATAATTCTATAGACATTTCAAGGAGCATGTGACAGCCAAGGATCTATAACGTCTGTTGGTATGGCTCGTCTATGCAGGGAGTGGATTGCAGTTACGAATATATACTGTCCAGCGTGAACTGAACTGTGCAACATTCAATTCAACAACAAGCAGCCAGTGAAGTGCCTGGGACTGGCAAGAGTCCAACTTCAATCAACAACATAAAGCTTCATGTAACTCATTTTAACCACTAGAGGGCATGAAGAAAATGACAGCTCTAATGTGTATAGCTGCCTTGCTAGGTATAAGGTCAAAGTGGAAATCCAAGAGACACTACATCAACATCACTATTCGATGATACTTTTTCAAAAATTCAATACATCCAGATGGTCGGTCCAAAAACTCCCAGTGTATTTAGCTTCATCTTTCCTTTCCTTTATCTGTTTGTTTGCTGGAAATAGCTGCTTGCAGTTCAATGTGAGGGAAGGATGAGCGCAGTGAGAGTCAACACTGCAGTTTATGTGCAGGGAGCAGCAAAAAAACAATTAGTTAAACCTAGGCTAAGAGCAAACCTGATCACCAAATCTGATTTAAGGTAATGCAAAAATATTAATGATTGCGGCCTGTTATGTTTATGAAGTTTCATGCTATTCTTGTGATTGACAGTTGGTAATGCACAAATAAATCAAAGCAATGAACTAACAAATGTGAAGAAGAAAAAAACTCCAAGCTAGTAATCCATACAGGACTTAAAATAATTTTCAAAAAAAAAAGTTTTTTGTGGTAGGAAATAGATTCAACATTTTTCAGACCCCAAGAATACACACAATGAATTCTGGAGCGAACACAAAGATGGATTTTTCCATAAATTAAAAGAACACCATGTTTTGTTTTGTTTTTCTAGGAGTGTTTCCTTTTTTTGTGCAATGATAACTACAGTATATTGGTTTATGATTTTGTTAGACCACATGGGAATATTTATGTCATCCACTGGAAACTAGCACACTGTAATTTTGACTGCTCTAATTTAAGGTTATCTCTTATGTGGAACACATTTAATATAATGAATAGAGGCAGAGCCAAGCATACTTTTTCTAATAAAGTAACTTTTCTTTGACAACTTCAACAACAGCAAGAAAATTAAAATGAATAGCAATCTAAAGTGCAAGTACACTGAATGTGTGTCCTTTGAGGTATGAAATATATTCCATGGCAGCCAAGTGTTTTTATTGTGTAAAATCTCTCAGAAGGTTGTCAACGGCCAGCAATCATAAGGTTAAGTGGAGAAAAGAGTGGAGAGCAAAAGCAGTCATGAAAAGAAATGCTTAATAGAATAGTAGGGATTTTTCAAGTGAACAGCATATTGAAATAAAATAAATAACTCTCAAGTACGATGGATTTTTACATGGATAGGACGGATTGTGTAAGTTTGTCAATGATACAATAAGTGAAAAGACTAAATCAGTTGGTACTAAAACTCCAGCAAGCACAATTTGCATGGGAGATAGACTATGGTACGGTGCAGCCATTAGAACTGCAATATGAGCTTTGACAGTGGACAGCCTTTGCATGCTCCATCCCCTGATTGTAATTGAGGCCGACGCGTGACAGCCCCCCATGTGCCCCCTCTGCAGTGGCCCTGGAGCATAGGGCGTGCTGACAGAAGAGGAATCGGAGACAGTGGCACAGGGTCCTGGCCTGGCACGGCCATGGCATGGTACCCTTAGGGGCACTGACCCTCCCCCTCTCAACCCGCTGCAACTTTTGCTGTCTCACCTCTGTCACCAGGCATCTCGGAGGCTAACGAGAGGGCACCCGAGACTGCTTAACAATTCTACCACATCCGATGGCTGGTATGCAAGCAGCTCTTTTTTCCTCTGTTCCGTCAGTGTTCCTCTCCCCCTGCTCTGAGACCTTTAGTGAAATAAGTGTCAGCCTGAGGAGACAGGCACTCATCAACACTCTATACCTGGGAGGTATATTAATGCTGTGATGGTTTCCTGGAGGAGGGAAGGAAAAAAAAGCTTTGTCCTCATAGAGAGAGATAAAGGACGGAGGCTTGGACAACTTTTGAGGATGTTAACTTTGGCAGTGTTTGTGTGGATATAATGTGAAAGGTGTAAAAGCACAAGGTAGAGGCGCAGACAGAAAGTGATCTCATGTATTGCAGTATCCCCAAAGACACTTGTTACTTGGCCATGTGTTTCCAAAAGAAGCTATATTTACCTAAAGTTTCTCTTGATCAATAACTGAGATGGATAGGAATAACATGATGTTGGAGGGAGAGCATGGGAGTTTCAGGGAGAGAACAAGTGTGAGAGGAAAAAAAAAAACAAGAAAATATGCTAGATTCTCTGCAAAGATCCTCCCCACCAGGATCCCAGTTACAAATGAAACTTCACTTCCACAACAAGTGGAGCTAGAGGCCTACAGGGGCATTCTGGTATCCAGTCGGAGATACATAATTAAAGGAACACGGAGAGGGAGCATGTTATTACCAATGTTTTCATTAGGCCAAGTTAACACATTGGTTTCCCCCAAGACCGACAGACAACAGACAAGGAAGTGGATGGAATGGGATGCTGCCTATTGGGGTCTAAAACTCTGTTCAAGAACTGCTCACATTAGTGCTGGTTCTGCATCTTCTCATTCTGGCCGTACCACTCTCTATAAAAACATTTAATTTTGACATCAGAAATATGAAAAAGATTGTACAGGCCGGCTTTTTTCATGATATTTTCACTCTTTTCCCCAACATCCAGGCTTAAATTAGCCAGGATTTTTAAGATCAGGGACTGTTTTTTAGGCTATGAAAAATGGATTAAATGAAGAGGAAGTCTGGCCTAATGAGCTCCCTGGGCTACGGAGCAGCAGGGACCATGAGGGGGAAAGAAGGGAGACGAGGCAAGCCTTTGAGGAAGAGGGGGCTGCAGCCATGCCCAAAGTGTGCCAGCTTCTCCTCACTTTAGCGCCAATGGCACAGACGGCACCTGGGCGAGGCTTGGCCATCCTCGTCTTGTGCCAAAGGAGAAGGGAGGCAGAACAGCAAGTTTGTGTTGAACCTGAAAAAGTTCCACTGGCCATCTCTGAGGTGCTTTTTACATTTGTATTTTGACTTTTGTGCTGATCGTTCAGTCTTAAACAGAGTAAATGAAAAAGAATGGTTCTTTACTGTGTCAGCCTATATATTTCTTTTCACTGGCAACACAAGTAGGGGGGGCAGAAAAATAAAAAATATCTGACATTGCATTTTGACTGAAACTGGCTCAACAGTGAAGTGAGTCCACTGAGGCAAACACAACATGAACCTGTTAGGAACAGAGCGGTGCAGAGGACTGACCGACTTTTTTAGGTTCACAGAATTATTTTTCTGATACTTCATTGTAAGTTATATTTTGAGTGAACCGATCTTTCCTCTCTGATTACCCACACAATGTGGAATTTAGGTAACACTGCAGTCAGAAGTCATCTGCAGCGTAGATACAATTACCGCTGGAATTTTATTATTAACTTCAGTCAAAATATGTCTTGAACTGAGATATTAATGTTACGGCAGACACTCTGACTACAGATTCAAGTTCCAGTTAGTTCTCATGACAAGTAATGCTACTTTATGTGGATTTTACTGGCAGTAATTAAGCTTTTAATTAATGGGATTAATATAAATTTATTTTTCATCGACTTCACTTCTTGAGACGGTGTTATTTTTTTACTTTTGTGAAAATCTACTTTGCAGTTCTTTTATTGGGTTTTTTTAAACACTGTTCCACAAACAGCAGCAGTAAACACTTTATATAATATGTACTAAAATGCAAACTACAGTCTCATCATGGTGTTATATTTGAAGAGATGAATGAACCTCTTTAAATCAACATTATTGTAAAGCTGTATTGCTAACAGTGTGTTTCGCTGGTGTTCATGTCACCGTGTGGCAAAATGATACATGTTGTCTCCTATTCTGACATGATCTTGTATGTTTTGGAATGTGCACCGCCAAGAGCAAAGTTGATGAATAGTATGTGATAAGTTAGTGTCATAATCTAAGATAAGGAAAATTGTTTTATAACATCTCAGGAAAGTATTTCTTAGATTTCAATTTTTACACACACATAGTTTTTTGACAGTAACATGCCACAGGGTTTCTTCACTATGGGGTTTCTAGGGTTTCTTTCAAGACTATGAGACAGACGTCATGGGACGTAAAAAAAGAAAAAAGAAAAAAAGAAAAGTTAAGATATGAAGCTGTATAATTACTTGGTAATTGATATGTCCACACTCATCATACTCAACTTTTTCACCCTTTTATGCACCTCATGTTGGCTAATTTACTCCTGCAAAGACGCAAGACACGAAACCAGACAGCCTGCCAATGACCATGGGACAGACAGGGACGGGTTGAGTCTTTATGGCCAAGGAATGTCAACAACTGTCCACAGCCACAGAGAGAAGGAGGTGGAGTTTATAGACAGGCAGAAGAAGAGGAGGAAGCTGCAAGGGATTACTCTGGCAGGTAGTGGCTCTTGGATAGCAGCCAAAATAAAGAAAGAGGGGAAGAGAAAACAAGATAGGGTTAGACAAAGATCCTTCACTCAACTTAAAGAAATACAGGTCAAAAGGAACATTGAGAAAGACACAGAGACCTCAGAGAACAACAGCGATGGTAGAGGACAGGAAGGAGGGGGGGTTAGCTGGCACATTCTTCAGCTACTTTTCCTGACAGCGATTAGAACCTGTCAGAGCCTCTCAACCTGCCACTCCTCTGCACTCATAGGAGGCCTGTCATTACAAATAGCCCAGATTAAAATACCACACTCAAGGGACACAGGCCTTGACCCCCACCTACCCCACATTGCCAAATGTCTACCCACGCAGTCACCCACCCTGACAAGTGGGAGGTAGGAGGTACAGAGCGAGCAAAGCTGTCAATGGTGAGAGAGCGGACGGGCCATAAGGGCTGCAGTTGTTAAAAAAACAAAAAGACTGGAAGACTAATTGGACGTTTGGTTCGCAACAGATAAGCATGACAGGACAAAATAATTATTGCATGTTGAAAAATGACATCGAGATGAATTCCATGTCTCAAATCCTGCACTGACATGTGGTCTGATCTGTTTCCTCTCGGACGTCACAGCCGTTCATTCTTCTTACTAGGCATAGAGTCTCCCACGACGCTAATTTGTTTACAGCAAATACATATTTGAATTTCTGTGAGGTTGACTACAATAAACAGTAGAACAGAAAAAAAAATCAAGACTGTAAAGCTCTTGATATATGTGAAGTGCTGGACATTTCTTTCACACTTGTCCTGCTTCTGAGATGTACAGCAATGCAGTTTAATTAGGCTAATGGTGACAAAGCACTGAGAAATACTATAGGTTTTCAGCTCAAGCCTTCTGTACACGTCGACTTGTATTTCTCTATGAGGCAGACATATGCAAACAGAGAATAATGAGTCCAACGTGTTCTGACTCTATCTTACGCCAACGTGAATCGTCTGTCCTGACACTGAAAAATGACCTATCTCAGCAAGATTTGGAGGGGGGGCCGGTGTGTGTGACAGCCACCAGCACTGTGCTGACAGCCCAATAGAGTAGAGGAGGAAGGCATCATTAGGATCACACACACAAATGTACAAATACACACATCAACGCACAAATATTTATGTACAGAAAACTCACATAAACTCCATCAGACACGAGAAAATGTGTGCATGCCTGCTTGCACAGAAAAAAAGAGAGAAAACATCTCTTGACTGATATTTTCTACCTCAAACAGACCATGACGTTGTGGCCGCTGTCATGTCACAGTGGCAAGCACACAGTGGCAGAGCAAGGCAAGGCTAAACAACCAAAACAGACAGGAAAAACAGATTATGTGACAAACCACATCTTAGTTATACATAGCCTTAATACAAGTATAAACACATGGCTGAGCGCAACTCCACGGGGCATGACATAATACAATACACACATCACTGTCATAAATTGTGATTAAAATAGATTAGCCTGAAATTACCTGACAGTCTTGCGAGCTATCAACATCCATATGGTATCATAAAACAAAGCACCTGCAGTGGGTTAGAAACCAATTCAAATCAGTGTGGATACCTTTGGTGGATCGAACAAAAGACAGAAACGAGAAATTAACCCACAGGGACTGATGTCAAACACATCAAATCAAATCTTGACCTACAACTCTTCTTTTATTTTCAACTGAAAATAGCTGTAAAATAATCTTTGATACATGGACAGCGTGAGAGACGACTGGCCTGACAACAGCATTAGTTAACCATCATGAATTTAAATGAGAAAACTTGGGGAGTTGACAGACTACTTTTCCTCATGAGCCTGTCTCCTGAGAGGAGATGACAACTGAATGATGTGTAATTCGGCCCATTGCTTGTTTAATTGTACAAACAAGGACTGAGGGAAACAAACAACAGGGATGAAAGCAAATCTACGACAAAACTT
>OMNW01007873.1:0-14331 GCA_900303245.1 Selene dorsalis
GTGGGGCAAACAGCAGCAGGAACACCAGTCAGCGACGACCCGGCTGTCACAAAGGAATTATCTTTACCACCACAAGCCCCAGTGTTTAATCCACCAAGGAGCCTTAAAAAAGGAAAAAAAAAGGCAGTTTCCACTAATATACATACACTGTGCAACAGCAGTCAGATCCTATTAGTGCCTCTAATGTCATATTTCACTGCTAAACCCCACCGGGTACAGTGTCCATGGATATGAATACCCGAGCTGAGGATATTATGCCCGGCAGCACAGAGATAGGCTCCTTTAAAGAGCCGGCTGTTTCTGCTTCACTGTCCTCGGCCTTCAGTCTCAGCTCCAACCCACCTCTGAATACAATGTCAATGCAATGTCCAACTACTGCTACCTCTTTTTTTTCAGGTTTTCACTGACCTACGACCTCGATGACGTCACTTCCGTGCCACTGCTGACGTCGTAGGTCAGTGAAAAGCCGTGTAAAAAACCCCGGATGAAACAACAACACAACTCCGAGCCGCTCCGAGCTCACGGGGGAATAGTGCTGGTGATTCATAACAACATATTGGTGAAATGAAGGAGTTTCACAGCAGATAATGTCTTATTTAGACGCTGCATCGTTGCCCCAACAACTCCCGTTATATGGATATACGTAGATCACGAGTGGATCTAAATATCTTCAGAAGGACTCCAAGTTACACCAAAGTTGTTCGGGTGAGTAAATGAACGTATTTTATGCTAGAAATAAGGTCCAGGTTGCAAAAAAAAAACAGAACTTCTCCTTTAATAATTCATCCTGTGGAGAACAGGAGCCTGAACACAAACAGCTTTTGTTCATCAAACAGTCCGCAAAATATTCAATTGACGTCGAGATGAAACAGAAAAAGCATCAAACATCACCGACGTTTTTTTTTGTTTTTTTTACCAAGATGTAGTTTTTGTACAAGATTATTGAGACGTAACGTGGTGAAATGAATTAAAAACAGGAACCTAATCTAAAATGAAATGTACGTTCAGTGAGTCTCTTTAAATCCAGAAGCGACCTTCACCATGAACCTCAGAGTCTCTGTATCTGAAGAGGTCAGCCAATAAGAGTTTATCTGTCATCTGTGATTAAACTACACACACACACACACACACATACACACACACACACACACACAGATGCTTCGCACAGTGCTATAGGCTATAACCCAGAGGTGCGTTCATTATGAGAGAAAACAGACATTACTTCTCCTTTTCTAACGGTGATTTACTGTGTTTTAGAATAAATATCATAAAAAAGCATAAGAAGTCTGGTTGACAGAATCTGATTATAGACCGTGTGAGGGGTTGGAGGGTGTTGGTTTGAGACGGCGGATGAGTGACAGACAAAACAGACTTCATAAAGCCTCTGCCGTTTAAAAACAGTCTGGGCTCGATCAGATACGGCTGTCAGCTCCCCTCACACCACATATTCCCTTCAAATATTGCTTTTTCCATCACAGAGAACTGTAAATCAAACTTTAGAAGACATCTTCTTGTTGTTGTTGTTGTTTTGTTTTGTTTTTTTTTCCTACAGAGAAAAACCACTGACTGTGAGCAGATAAGTAACTCGCTGCCCCTGAGCTGGAGTTCTTCACTGTGCACAATCCACAACATGCATTAAAGTTACAGTCAATTAAATCGTTTTAACATGCAGCGTGTGTCCCTTTTTCACAAAAACCAACATGAAAACATGTGCAGCAGCTCTGGGCTCGTCCCATTGTTTTCTGCCAATTAATCTAAATCAATAAATCTGCGAGCAGAAAAAATAATAACTCTCAATCAACAAGCCCAAGTCGACGCCTTCAAATGTCCTGAACAATGGACCGAAAATCCCCCAACGAGCCAAATAATTAACAGAAAGACTAATCCTGATGCAGCGTTACAGTATCTCCATTAGTGCTGCAATGCAATGACCTCATCAATAAACTGATCAGCTGATCAACTGTTGAGGCAGACGATCTGTTTTTCGCTTTTCAGACAAAACAGTTCCACAAAGAGAGAAATTTTCTGTCCTTTTATGAAACAACTGGACAGAAAAGAAGGAAAAGATCAATGATTAATCAATGTTTAGATGCAGAGTCAAACTAATCAAACTCATGTTGACACCTGCAGGTGTTCACGAGTCAAAAAGCCTCAAAAAAAGTACACAAGAGGTTTTAACTATTGATAAAATGGACAGATAATCAAATGATTAACGGACAGTTTCACCCGGTGACATCACCTTATGTCCCCAAGAAACACAAAGCAGATTCTTCTTCTTCTTCTTCTTCTTCTTCTTCTTCTTCTTCTTCTTCTTCTTCTTCTTCTTCTTCTTCTTCTTCTTCTTGTGTCTGATCAGGTTATGATATTGATTCGGATTCTTCCTCCATGCTTCCATCAAATCCTGCTCATATTTTCTGTTTTCCTTTAATGCCAGCTGCCTTGGTCAACAACAGAATGAGAATTAGATGACGGTGCCAACTTTATGTCTCAAATAAAACAGGCAGCATAATTCACCAGCTAATAACGTCACATGATGAGACTGATGGGAAACCTCATCATGGGATTCAGAGAAGCAGGGGGCGAGTTTCCCACTGCGCTCACCATGATCATAAATTAAGGCTTCTGCTGCAAAATAAGTTATGAAATCTGCTGCTGATGGCGCCCTGGGGAGGACAGGAAAACTGGCTTCTTCCTCGAAATTCAGACTTTTTCACCTCAGAGCTGCTCCCGGTTGTTCACCGGGGGCCAAATACTGCGCCAGGTTCGTGGCTCTTTCCATGAAGGTATGTTGATATCCTGTGGTGCAGATTTGGGAGTGTTTCTACTTCTGACTACTTCATATTCCCATGTTTTAGGGACAAAGTGGTGTGCTTTTATACTCCATTACATTTATCTGACAGCTTCAGTTACTTCATTGATGAGGATTTTACTGCAAAACAAATTTGATAGATTGTTATATCACATGGTACTGACATAGTGCTTACTGTCCTTTAGTCAGAGTTAGTCCTCTGATCCTAAACTTGAATACAAGTATGATTTTAAGAAGTAATTCAAAATCCTACTTATATGTAATATTGTCAGCGTTATGCACCTAAAGAATCAAAAAAGTAGTAACTTTGTCTGATATTTGACTATGACATTATTAGATTGTTAATATTGATGTATCAGCAGCATTAAACACCAGTTTAAACTACTTCATGTGTAGTTTGGTCCAGCGCGGCGTCACTTTCCTCCTCGGGATGAATTCAGCCACAACAAGATTATTTTTACTTTTTCAGATATTTCTTCTTCGTCTTCCTTTTGAAAAATCATTTTGACTGTTTAGGTTTCAGACAGTTATTACACGGAAAGCAGATGATTCTTTGTAACAACCTCAAAAAGTAGATGTGGGGGTCAAAGGTCACAAAGGTTAAAGAGATTGGTTTAATGTTTAGTAATATGTTGTATTTTATATACACATGTCTTGAATACAAAATGTTATTTTTTTCTTGTAATTGTGCATTTCTACATCGCACTATCGATCCTTTCACTGCTGTCTGAATGAAGCTGTAACATGAACGTTCATGTATAGAGTTAAAAAAACAAACAAACGAAAAGCCGCGTAGAGAACAAAACGTCTTTCTCCTCGGTCGCCTCTGTCCTCACCAGGCTCCTGTAGTGATAACTCCTACAGCGCAGAAAGGGAAATCATTTCTGCTCCCCTCTCGCCTCCTTCTTCTTCTTCATACTCGCCTGATATAGACTCTGAACATTCTTGGGGATTGTGAAATCCGCATACCTGCAGTGGATTTCTCCTTTAAACCACAGTTATTTTTACTCCTGCTGACAAGCGATGAGGACTTAGCGGTAATCCAACAAATCAGATCTCCTATTACACGGATGACATGAAGCTGTACATTGCACCGCGGTGGTGCGGAGTGCAACAAGAGGAGAAAGAGATTTTCTCTCCCTTTTTGTGGCTTCAACGCCGGCCGATAGCAGCTTTCGCAGTTGCGTCACAAATGAGGAATCAGACACATCTGGCGCCATCACATCTGGCCCAGTGTGAAAACTGTCTGAATGTAAAGTAATTGGTGAATATAACATAACAAGCCGCCGGGAAAAGACCGGTGTCGATGCAATTCAGTTTGACTAAATAACTTGTATTGTGTTGTGAATGTTTTGAGATTTGTTTCTAAACCACATGTAGACGTGTCTCTACAAACAATCTGCAGCTCACATGACATGAAAATCTGACTCTAAAACCAACATAAACACCAGTTTCTGATTGACTTGTTTCCTTGTTAGGGTCAGGGTGAGGTTAAATAATGAATTGGTCAGTGATGATTGCTCAACTAAAATCAGCAATAATGGAGCATGATGATGAATTTTTGATCAGCATAGCAAATGAAAAAACTCACACACACACACACGCTGACATTTATCTTTATGTGTTTTACACAATACCTCAATATTACGAAACGGTGTCACCACTGTACGTGGCGTTACTTTTTAAGAGAGACAGTAGAGCTCAGCACTTTGTTCAAAGTTGATCTGTTTTGATTCTTGGAGGCTTGAGCTGCTCTCCCAGGGAATATTGTTCAGTTTGGAAAGAACAAAGATATGTTGCCCAATTCCTGCCAGCATGTAAAGTTAGGCACCGAGGAGGAGGAAGAGGAGGAGGAGGAGGAGGAGGAGGAGGATTACACGCTCTGGTGCAAGATCTATGTCTAATTGCTGAAAATTTGAAATGTTTAGATTTCATCTGAATTATCGAAGAAAAACGAAAAACACAAACAATCTGGGAGCTAAAAAAAAACAAAAAACTCACTACAGTAGAGAATAATATAACACAAGTGAACAGGTCACAGTCTGACATCAAAACTATAGTAATAACTATATTTATACCCATGCATGATGATGTTTGTTTGTTTTTGTGAACATCGGTCTTGTCCTCTTCTGGATCAGATTTGGACGTTTGGATGTTACTCATTTGTTTTTGACCAAGTGCTGTTTTGAACTTTGGATTTTAGAGCCATCGCTTTAATGAGCAAAGGATTAGACGGTTCAAAGTGTTATTAAGTATTTTGTTGCTCTTGCCATTATTATGAGTGTTATTATTCTTAATGCTCAGATCTTGATACTTAAATCTGTACATGTGTTTTCATGGAAACTTAATTCACTCCACCTGGTTGAATAGTGAGTAATGGTGAAGAGGGGAAAAAATCTGTAAGGCATTAGATTCATGGAAATGCTCTCGTTAACTCATCCTAACTCACAGCTCTGATGAAATTGTGAAATACAGAAAACACAGGCCCAGTAACAGAAAACAGCTTTTTCTTGCTATGCTTCTTAAGTTTATGGTTTTAAAACATTTATACCAATACCTACTGGTTTTCTTTTCTTTTTCCTTTTTTTTGCATGAAATGTAATTCTGCTGGAACAGGTGAAGATAAATGTAAACAACATGTCCTTTATGCAAATGTAATATATGGTCATATAGTATATTGACACTCAAGTCTCACTCATATAGATAAATATATGTGTATGTATTATATCTATTATAGATGCATAAATATGTGTGCATCCCAAAGCCTGTCAGGATATGTTGATGTTATGTACGATAGAGTCCAAGTGTGTGAGGTCACTTTTTGCAGAATGGGAGGGTAGACATGTTTGAATTTAATCATCAATTAGAAAGAAACGTGCATGTTTAACATTTTATAATTGACATACAGTTTATGATCAAAACTTGTTATACCAGAAAAAAATCACATTTTAAAAATGTACTATTATATATAAGCAAAAATCTTCACATATCCAGAGGATGTTTATACATACACTATATGTTATACATTACATTTGTATATGGGATATTGTGCAGCCTACTAACATCTTATATTAAGTCTGGTTTTTGATTCACAGTTTAGCTTATGAAAGCACTGATTTATGGCTGAACAGGAAAAAACACATCTGATCTGAGCTGTTCTTCTTAACTCCTCTCTCTCTCTCTCTCTCTCTCTTCCTCTCCTCCTCTCCTTAAGCCTGCAGACGAAAGGTAAATACACTCCACTCTCAGTCCAGGATCACGTTATGTAAAATGTTGACACGATCTACATCTCCGTCCAATCACTGTTCGTACAGTTGTCACGCCAAATAGCGGCATTTACAATATTTATCCTGAATGTTCCTGCCTGTCGTACACAACACTATACTGTACACAGTGTCAACACCTGTGACCCATCTGGACCAGCCCTGGCCAAACTTGTCCTGTTATTTGTAAACACTATTATATTTTATGTTTTGACATCATCCAATGTGACTGTATTAACCTCATTGTGTGGTGAGTGTTGTGACACATGAAGATGTGTGGGTCTGTTTTTGCTAAAGAAGACATGATGAAGTCTTAAGTTGTGTGTTATTTGAACAGCACAGCCTGCACCACTTTATAAACCATCACCCTAAAACCTTTATAAACCCTTTGAAAAATGCCATTGTTGTGTTGCATATTGTGCTGTTTTGTGGCGTATTCATTTTTCTTCTTGTCAGGTTTGTTTTCCAGCAGCTAAAATGGAGCTTGACAGCAAAGAAATGTTGCATTGATTTGAAACCCTAAAGATAAATGTGAGGTTTTTGGTCTCAGTCCCTCAGCGTCAAGGGAAATGTATCAACATCACTACTGAAGTAGACGAGTCTACTGCAAAAGTATGTTTTGTACTTTTGACTGCTCCTCGTGCAGAGCGCACCTGACTACTACCTGGAGCGCAGTTCCTTTGAACACTGGGAGAGATATTGCAGGGCACATCATCACAAAACAACACAATAACCTCCACAGACTGATGATATATGACAGAGGGATGAAAAGTCGGCGCTGCAATTTATTTTCATTTTATTTTCATTTCCTTTGTGTCTTGTCGTCTCTCTCTCTCTCTCTCGCTCTCTCTCTCTCGCTCGCTCACTGCCTCTTGTTGTGGTTTTTCCGTTCACAGAAGCCGTACGCCTGTCAGATACCGGGCTGCACCAAACGCTACACCGATCCCAGCTCACTACGGAAGCACGTCAAGGCTCACTCAGCCAAAGGCCTCCAGGAGAGAGAGGTCAAGGTACCAACTGCCAATTAGTTTTTTTTTTTTTTTACACATCCGACATTAAGCCGAGAGCAGGGTATGGTTTCTGCTCTGACCACCGGCATCAGAGACACGACTCTTTAATAAAACCTCCCCATGCCTCTGAGAATAGATTAGATTAGGCTCTATTAGATTAGACGTGGTGGCCCAGCAGCAACAGCAGCAGCAGTGTGGTTTAAAAAGAGCGGCTGTGAATATATTGTTGTGAAAGCAGAAAAAGACGGGGTTTTAAATAGATTATTTTCCGGGGCTTTTACTGTGCAGGAGACAGTGGTGCACAGCTGGATTTGAACTAGAGGTGTTGTAGGTACATGGTCATGGTCGACATCCCCCAGTTGTTCTCGTTGACCTCAGCTTCCTGTGTTGGCTCTTGAAATGAAAATAAGACGATTTAGCTGCGTATTTTGTCACCACAGGCCGTTTTAAAGACATTTCTACCACAATAAGTAAAAGTCTACATACACACAAATGGTTAATTTCAAAGATATTGATCGACTTAAATCTAAAGTACCTCTGACGTCTGCCTTCAAAAAAGTAAATATAATAAATCTACTGTATATAAATCACAATGTGTGGATATAACAACAGGTGAACATTTCATCATTATCATCGTCTTTTACTTATTTCAATCCCGAGAAATCACATTGAGAGAGGCGCTGAGATGCAGACACACAGATATCAATCAATGCAGTTAAAATCAATTGAAAAAATACATTTATAAAAAAACAAAACACAATAAATTGAACATTTCTTGCAGACAATGGCGCAGATGTTTGCAATGAGACCAACAAATAGCACCACAAGAACAATAAAAGTTAAAAGCAGTGACGATTACAGTCAATTAACTTTCCAATGAAAACTAACTTGAGAATTCAGATTGAGATCTTTCTAATAAAAAACTGTTTTCCCTAACTCACTGTGTTTTTTTTGAATATCGAGGCCGAGCCACAATTGTGAGCGTCCAAGAAAGCACGGCTGAGAAGGAAGCTTTTGTAAGACGTCTTTATAAATAAATAAAAGGCATCATTACAAACAGAGAGAGGGAGAAATGTACTGAAATGCATCTTTCTGAGAGCTGGAGAACTGAAATATTAAAAATATTAAAAGAAAAGAGATCTATCGATAGACTACATCGATAGTTAAGAGAAAGGGAGTCTCTCTTTTTTCTCTTCTGTTGTGTCTTGATTTGATTTTCTGAGTCTTACCTGATGAAAGTCAATATTCAGAGAATTGAAAACTGAGATAGTTTGTTCCCTTTTTTTTTTTTTAAAACCCTTAGGCATAAAAAGTACATTACTCTTCCAAATAGCTGGGTTTTTACAGTGACACGGTTCTTTATGTAAGATTCAAAACGTTGATTTCTCAGAGGTCAGTGGTTTTGGGTAACACACTCGCTCCGTGATCGACTCTCGCTCCTCGCAGAAAGAGATGGAGAGCGGCGGCGGCAGCAGCAGCGGCAGCAGGAGAGAGGCAGCATGTTTGTGATTCAGTAGGATGAAATACAACAAAACAAAAGTATTACACACACTCCCTGGAAGTCAGAATAGGGAGCCTATTGTTCACTGTTATCTGGGCCTTGTTTGTTTTCTATGGACCATGAGTGACACTGGGGCTTTCTGTGTATTCCCATGCCTTGTTTGGTTTAAACACAACCACGTGTGCTTGTAAGTTGTGACATGGCTAACACGCCCTGCGCTGCAGTAAATCCTGTGGGGCTCAACGGGACTTTGAAATATCAAACACGCACTTCATAAAACTCCTTACGGTTATACATTTCTTTTAGCTGATGTGTCACAGCTCTTGAAGTTTGCATCTTCATAAACACTCATGATCTGAGAGGACATTTTTCGATGATTATTCACTCTTCTTTTGTGGTTCCTGGGTGTCCTTCTTCTAAGTCCTGGAGCTGTCCGTAAATAGTTTTGGAAAGTCTTGGGGGATGCTCTGTTAACGCTAGATAATAAAGTAAATTTTCTTGTCTTAACTTTGTTAGAACATCTTGGAATAAAGATTGCCTAACAAGATTTCTGGAGTTTGTTGGATCAGTGGACAAAAGAAGAACCAGGCCTATGGTACAAGCATCATTTATAAAAAAAAATGAACAGTAGAAAACCGCCCGCAGAAACCTCAGTGTTTTTCCAATTGATCTACTGTATGTAATCAAAACAGAAGTGAATACTTTAAAATTTAGCTCATGGAAGTTGTATTGGCAAACAGCTGGAAAAAAAAAAAACAACAACTGGAAAATAACTAAACTACAGCTTTATCATAATCATTTTCACTCGCTGCATCCAGGCAGGGAAACACACACATGCTCACCAACGTGAAAACATGATACCTAACGTGCCGTATAACACTCCTCTGTGAACATCTGTGTTTTGTCTTATTGACAGGTTCAAGTGCACACAATGCTGGAGTCGGACATATTGAGCGACTGTCTGGCGAGGCAGCACCTCCACAGCTCGGCCCCTTCTCACCAAGGAAACAGCTCACCTTTACCGGCCTTAGATGACTTCACAGGTATGCGCGGATGAAACGGTAGCAAAAGCAGTGAAAATCTGTGTTTAGCCTCCAACACCTCTCTGGAAAAGTGTGAAAACAAAGAAAAAAAGGGGGGTAATTGGCCAAACACCTGGGTTGTTAAACTGTCTCTTTAATTTCCTCCCATGGCCTCATTTGCTCCTTTTCCTCTCCCGCCCCTCTCCCATTCCTTCGATGATAGCTCATCATGCCAGTGTTTACCTTGTCCAATTACCGGGCACTGACTGCGGGCAAGTTGGCCCTCTCCCCGCCTCGTCCTTCAGCTTCTCCAAACCCGTTTTCCAGCCAAGCTCTTTTTCTTTCCCTTTCAATGGCTGAACTGGGATCAAGAAGCTGTCAGGTACATTGAGGCTCAGTTGGCAAAAGAGAGGAGAGAGTGTCCAGGAGAGCTGTCCATGTCTATTACTTCAGACTACTTGCAGCTCTACCCAGAAGACTTTGAGGGAAAAGCCTCAAACAGCACACTACGAGCTATGTTTATCCAGGGTGAAACAAGCATGTCAGTGTTTAATTTTGAAAATGTCCCAAGAGGACTTTGTCCTTATCAGAAGGGGCCAAACGTTAGAGCCCGAGACCTTATGTACATACCTGAGTGTGTACATTTCTTAATTTATGTATGCCGGTCGTACGGTGACATATCCTATCATCGTCAACGGGCCGTAACTCAAAGTCAGATCCAAGTGTTGAAAGGCCTGCTGATGGCAAGCAGCAATATATGATACGCTTTTAAATGAATACTCCAGCAGAAACTAGAGGAAACTGTTGGCGGCTACGTTTGAGCTGTTACAATGGATTTCTGTGGTGACAAGTTTTAATAAAAAAAAAAAGAGTTATTAAATTAAGATGCTTCTGAAACCACTCTTGCAGAATTATTAAATCTCCTCTCTTTCTCAATGTGTTTACAAATATTCATATTTTGGCCCAAAATAGCTGAAACATGATGAAATGTTGCTTCTGTTTCTTGCTAGTCACTCAGTTAGCATATGAGCAAGCAGGAATATGTGACACGCTTTGAAATGAATACACAGGTCTACTTTACAGTGACGAACAAATACCGCTTATTAATACTCTAGTTTTTTTTTGCAAAAATAGCTGTGGGCTACTTAGCCAGTTTAACATAACTCCTAGCATACTTTTTTTGTTGCTAGTTTTACTAGTTTTCACCAAAAAAAAGTCATCAGATTGTTCATAGACTTGTCTAAAACTATCATTCCTCTCCCTTTTGTCCATTTGTTTGCTAAATGTGTTACAATTATTCATATTTTTCTCCAAAAATGGCTGAAACACAAGTAAGCTGTTAGCTAGTTAGCATATCCCTGCAGATGGTGATGTGATATACACCAAAACAAAACAAAAACGAAAGGTCTGTGTGTTAAAAGTGCTTCTTTGCTACGAATTCACAGGGAGAGAAAACTGTTGTCAGCTAAATTATTAAAAGTAAGAACATCAAAATGTCAAAGGTCCACAATCTACTATCACTGAGAGTTGTTGATAGTATGTATCATTAGCCTAATAGAAATTATAATAAAAATAGGTTATTGCAAAATAAATAAAATGGCTTTGTTTCACTTTACTAGCCTCCATATCCATAAAATACAAGTGTTTTATTTTAGATACACACTTTTATTAGTTTAAGTAAACATCGTAATCTAACATCTGCACTGTTACCACAAAGAAAAACTGAACAGGATTTTCTTTGCCAGCGCTAAGTGAGGCCTGGCCAGCAGTTTACTTGGTAGTGTAATAGTAAACTGAGATTTCAAACACTCATTAGTCATTGTGATTTTGCGACATCACTGACGGTTGTGGAGAGAGCAAGAGAGCTGAAGTGAAATCACCTCTGCTCCAAAACTAAGAAAACAAAATTCAAAATCCCTCTGACTTATGTATCTACACTAAAATCCAAATTCCTGGTCTTGGAACAGAGACTTTATTAGTTTACGCACTGCGCAAAACAACCTGCAAGCTTTTCATGTGTGAAAATAAACTATTAAGCCTATAATATCTACGTCTCTGTTTCAGGTGTGTACTCAAACAGCAGCACCGTCCACAACAGGGGGACTTCAGAGTTCCTCCCCCCATCAGCAGACACCTGCCCCAGGTATCAGGGCTTGGAGGGACACTTTGACACCAACAGCCCGGGGAGCATGAGAGAGGGGTGAGCGTGAAATCACAAAGTCAGTTGTTGACTTATTCAAAGTTGACTGTGGCTGTGTTGTCAGTGCTTAATTTTTACAGGAGGATTTTTTTCCCCCTTTGAGATGATTGATTGGTTTTGCACTGATCTGCAGACTGAACTCACCATTAAGAGAAATGACCTCTCAAATCATGAGATACAACTGTTAAACAATCAATGACAATATAATATGTGATAATGCATGAATATTTTTTTTTTTGGGTTATGATTTATTTTGTTCTTTTGTTCATTTTGAAATCAGATTGCTTTTGCTTCTTGGAAGGCAGAGCACTTCAATAACATTTAACGACGTACCCAGAGGCAAACAGGCAAACTTAAATGGTCAGTTCATCCATGTTAAATAATAAAAAAAAAATATCTTAAAACACATTTTCCTGCTTACCCCTCGTGGTGTCTGGCAGTGTGTAGAGATATCTGATGCTTTGACTTGTGCTGCCAACCCAGTACAATGGAGCTGAATGGGATTTCATCTGAATTTGGCAGTTTCCATTTGGAGCTATTTTCTACTGGAGATAAAAATAGTGAAAACTGACCACAATTTTCTGCTGCTCTCTTCATGTCAAATCTCTTCTTACAGCTGTGTATTCTCGGGTGTTTTGCCCCGAAAAAATCTGCTTCTGCCTTTTTTTTTTATACGTCTTAAACGCACTCGCTTCACGACTCTGGCATTCACTGAAGCTTTTTTTTTTTTTTTTAAAAACTGCCCAACACTTCTGAGCAGTCCCTCCCTGTGTGATGTCAAACCCCAAAATCCTCTTTCAACCTCAAATACGTGGACGCTATCAAAGCCCAGTTTGGATGTGACTTGTAAGATTTCGCAGTCACTTTGCTCTGGCTCTCCCTTGTCTGGAAATCACAGGGAGAGCGATGTGAGCTTATGCATTCTTGAATAAACCAGAGACATTATCACCAGAGATGGAGTTATGGCTTTGTGGTTGCACTGATTGGGTAGTTGGAGGCCACAGAACTTATGTGTACTGTAAACTGAGACAAATTTTGTCTGCCAAGTATAAAAGTAGAAGTGAGACTAAAAAGATACAGCTGAAAGCCTCCAGGCCTGCAGTTTCTGGACAATACGGCCTCAAATCATTGGTCATTGAAGGTTTGCCTGTAAACTAACTTTTATTGTCACAACAGTAACAAGAAAGGCCCTTAACTCCATAAAAGAGAGTCGATGAAGGCCAAAATAACATTTTTTTGCATGTTAATAAATGACATAAAATCCTCACATATGATGCATCTATTTTCTTGTGAAATTAGACCAAGTCTTGGCAAAGGTGTCAAGATGTTTTTTTTTTTTTTTTCCTGAACACGATTTCAAACATATTAAGGAATTAAGAAAAGAAAAAACTTGAGGCTTTCACACATTTCTCTAAACACTGACGCATAATCTTCTCTAATTAAGACATTCATCTACACAAGGTCCAACTACCTGGAAAAATTAACAGAGCTTTTAGCTGCACTTGTCATTTTCATCCACAGATGAGACTCAGTGGAAACCTCTGGGGATTTTCCAGTCAGTGAACCTTGGACTAGAACTTCTTCTTCTTCTTCTTTTAAAGTCTTACAAGATGTAATATTTTTAATGATAATGCATATTATTGTTGTGTGAGATGTGTGAAAACACCGTTGGGAGCGGGAGAAGGGCCTTGGGTATCCTGGGCAAGCTGTTTTGATGTTCAAATCTGGTTTGAATCTTGTTTTAACATTTATGGATCGGGACGTCCTTCAAAACACTTTATTTTGAAATTGCACAAAAAGACACTGACATGATTAAGAAAAAAGACATTCATGGAAATGGACCTTGATGGAGGGACTGTTTAGAGATGGATAGAGACATAAATCCAAACTACAACATGCTACAGTGAATGAAAAGTCATGGAAAGCGAATTTACAGTGTAAACACCTAAATCCATCCAGATGCTTTAGCAGCAGCAGCAGCAGCAGCAGCAGCAGCAGCAGCAGCAGCACTACACCACACCTGAATTTCTCACCTTCAGTCCCTTTAATTAGATTTTCAGGTGTCTGTGTGTGTGTGTGTTTGTGTGTTTTCAGAACATATAACTGCGCTTTGATTAATGCAGCATCTCTCTGCCTCCATTGCCTCAAAGCTGTTGCAGCCAGAGCTTCCATAAGCTATGCACAATCTGTCCATTGACGTCTCTTTATAGAGACTGAGGATGTCATAGAATCCCACTGGTGCCCGCAGTACACCACGGCCTGCCAAAGCCAATACCAGACAAGCACTTGTTTTTCCCCCAAATGACTTAGCGAGACGTTAAACACGTGAAAGTAAATTATCTTTGCTTCACAGCACAGCCGGCATCGAGCTCTGACCTCATAGCCAGGCGCGTGTTTACTCTGGCTGAGACGAGCCATTTTGACGTCTTTTAATTATTTAATACTTGAGGGATTCAGAGGCCCTGCGCTGAGGGCTTGTCCATCAGCGAGTATTTGTGATGTGCAGTGTTTGTGTGTTTTGCGGCC
>OMNW01007874.1:0-33241 GCA_900303245.1 Selene dorsalis
AAAACCTTGAGATGCCAACTTACTGACAGTTAGATGAGAGGGTCAGTATCATACTATTCAGATAGTTTTATGATTTCGTTTTAGTCTGCACGTAAACTTCATGTAAAAAATGTCAAGTTGCAGGGACCTCCTTACATTCTGGAAATGTATTTTTTGCTGACATGCAGTGACTTCCTGATATCTATGTGGGCTGCCTAGTAACCCCACACTGTTGACAGGTCTCCAGGAAGTCAGAGCTAACACATGCACAGAATCTTAAACAGATCTTTTCAAAGTGCATCAACTGTTTTTTAGAGGCAGATTACTGTGGAATAGTGTTGCCCTCTAATGCTGGTTTGACTCAGAGGTCAATTAGTGATCTCGAACTTTCATCTCCCTGCAGTGGTGACACGGGTGATGAGAGCAGTGGCAATAAACCATGTCAGTAAATATGTGTCAAAAAACAATAAGTTAAAAGAGGCCAAACATTTCAACAGAGCTGTCAAGATGGTTGACACATCTCTGTAGGGTTGTCACCGGCAACATCCCGCTTCAGGACCAGCATGCATTTTCATTTGTCAGCCTTGTGAATATACAGTGTGTGCACTAGTCACCTGGTCCTGTCAGAAGCTGCACTGCTGCTGCTGCTCGTCGTGGACTCAGAGTCTGAGCTGGAACGAGGGAGACGAGGCTCATTTCTGTACACGCGGAAGCTCTCCGTTACCGGCTGGTTCCCCCCGTCAAAACCATTACTTGGTAAACCTGAAGAAAAGAGATAAAAGGAAGATGGAAGTGAGTGTGACTCAAAAGTTGAAAATCAATTTTTTTTTACTGATAACGTGTCAAATGTACCTGGCAGCAGGTCGTCATTGTCACTGTCGCTGTCAGAGCTGGAGCTGGTGTGGGGGCTGCGAGGCCTCTTCCTCTGCCTGGCTGGTGACAGCAGGGGCAGCTGTGGGGGACCGATTGGACTTTGGCTCACACCTGCTCCACCGTAGCCGGCATCTCGGTTCTTGGGAGGGCGTCCTGGCCTTTTGGGGGGCCCGGCCATCTTCTGGTTCTTCTTAGAGAAGAGGACAGATGTCCGACGGCCCACCTCTGGAGCCAGGGCAGACGAGGAGACACTTAAATCTTGAAGAGGAGAGATGTTTGTAGGTTAGAAATGCAAACAAATGTTAACTGCACTTTATTATTATGATATTTTGTATGTTCTTTAACGCACCTTTTCCACCAATCTCCTGGCTACTGCTTTCTCCTCCCTCATCGTGGTGTCCTGAAGAGGATGGATGATGCGGAAGAGAAGAACCCCTGTCTCCCCCTCCCAATGACTCCCGCCCCCCCAGACCAGAGCCTCCCTCCCGCTGGTGTGCGAGCTTCCTCTTGACGACACTGATCTCTTTCCTCAGAGCTTTTGCCCGCCGTGACTGACCAATGCTGTGTTTGCCAGAGCTGACCTCATCAAGACGCACCTGCAGGAAATGCAGCTGCTCCTCCAGCGGCAGCCGTCGCCTGTTCTCTGGCAGGAGCAGGTCTGTGGGAGACAGTGAGACAACTTTAGAGGAAGTAAGAGAGTTTATGAATATGACTAAAGGTCACAGAGGTTGGTAGAGTTTCTGAGGTTGGTTTTAAACCATGAGCACAAAAAGTGGGAGACCCTGGTTATAAGGTCAAAGACGTAAGACAATGTTTTGGTTGGTACTTGAATGAATGATATGCGCCACCTTCTGGTTAAACTGCTTTACTGCACCTTCGTCTCCGCAATATATTCCTATTCAGCATCATCCTCATGCACTTTGTGCTTGTGACAAGGAGATTATTGTAACGAACATTCAACAGCTGTAGAGAGCTACGTCTTTATTCTTCTTTTAATGTTATCTCTACAACAACTACATTTCATACTCTGAGGCCTCTATCTCTTTGTGCTCTCAAGACCTTCCAACCTCCCACCCTCCTCCAAATTTTCAATTATAGTTGTGCTTACAAAAAACTGCACACTAAGCACTTTGCAAAAACAAAATAATAATGTATTTTTTTAATAAATTCTATAGCATAGTATACATCCTCTTACTGCATTTTCTTATTTGCAAGTACAGGAGACAGTTTATACACCTGTCCATTTCTGTGAATGGACGGACAGGTGTAAAACGCCACCTGAGCCAAACGTCTACTTTATTCATATTTGTGTTAATGATGTGTACATTTTTGTTGAACTTCTCGCGCCACATATTCACACTTTATGAATCTGGCATTTCAGAACACACTATATTTTCATCAGATCTAAGGTGCTACTGCTGTTGGACAAGATGGAAGTTCTCTTTGATAAAATAAAACATTCAGCATATTTTGTCTCTCACCTATGTTTCATTTGTTTGCTCAGGAAAAACTGCTTTGGCTGCCAAATTCCTGTGAAAGATCACTTACCATCTTCATTAGAAGACAAGGGTCGGTCTCTTTCTCTATCCCTGTCTCGGTCTCGGTCTCGCTCCCGCTCCCGCTCCCTCTCCCGCTCCCTCTCCCGCTCCCTCTCTCTCTCTCTGTCTCGTTCTTGGTCGCGCTGACTGTCCGGGCTCGGCTCTCGGTGCAGGTGCATGCCAGTCTCGTAGTCGAAGCCGATCCGTTCTGCTTGGCGCCTTGCTGTTCTTATGACAGCCCCACCCATCTCTCTGAGTCGCAGGGCAGCACGGTAAAACACTGTGTCCTTGGCGTTGTACTTGAGGCAGTTGTTGACAATGAGGCCAAAATCTGCCTCAAAGGCCTCGAAAGTGAGGTAGCGATGGGACTCCAGCAGGTTCCACATGGTCTGGAAGTCCATAGGAGTGTCAATATGGTCCAGGTAGTCTGGCACCTGGACAGTAGCAGGTAAACATCAGGCAGAGGCATCACCAACAGGTTTTCCACCTCTGATGTGTGGGTGAATCAGGTTGTTGGAAATGTTGGTTGTAGAAATAAAACTTTATATCCTTTGTCTGACCAGTACTCAAACCTTGCATTTGATACCAGTATCAGAGGGTTTTAATAAAAACTGACCATTATAAGCTTAATAAAGGTAGAACATGGAGCAGAGACAGACTGTGAAGGTGAACCAAATAAAGTGGCCGAGGACTGAGGACAAAAAATATCATGTAGTATCAATAAATTATTATAAATCAATACTAGATGAAAATGGAGATGAAACATTGCTGAAAATCACAAATTAAAAACTGACACAAAATTAACAATGCAAACTTCTAATGTGTGTCTGTGTGTGTGTCTTTGTCATTTACCTCTGCCAGTGGTACAGGCTCAGTGAAAAAGTTGTTAGTGTCTCTCTCCTGTAACTGTTCCAACGTACTCCTCAACAGCACCAGGAAAGGAGTCAGCTGCATCTCCAGCGCCATCTGCTGCACTTTAATCTGATCAATGAAACGTTCAAGAATTTACACATTTTATGCAATGTCAACCTGTTGAATGTAAATGAAAAAAGGTCAAGAATGTGAAGTCCAACCATTCAACTCAAACGTCATGTGTAAGCAATCAGTGGGCTGATTCACAAACTGTATGGTGAATGGCAACTTATGTAGCTTTCTGGGGATAATCTAATTAATCTAATTTGTGTCTTACTGTCTCTCTCTTAAGCTTTTCTCTCTTGCGGATGAGCTCCACCAGTAACCTCGCTCTCTCCAGGTCGTGTCTCAGTCTCTGCCATGCCTTCAGCTGCTCCTTCAAAGCAGTCTGTTTCTCCTCACTGTCCCTCTGCAACACCCGTAAGCAAAAAACAAAAAACACAAAGAACAGAACAACACATACATGTTAAAACAACAGTTTGAGCTTAGCACAGAATTATAATGATATACCCTGACACTACTTACTGAAGGAAGCTGTGATGATGGTTGTGGCGGGAGTGGGTCAATATGTCGTTGTGACTGCAGGTGGGTTTGGAGCCGGCGCAGCAGAGGCACACCGTTACGACTTTGTCTCTTCAGGGTCCAGTAGCTGTGAAGTCGTTGCATGAACTGACTCTTCCTTGGTACTGTCAGATTACTGGTAATTTTGCTGAGCCTGGAGGGAGACAAAAAATAAATTCAATTTTTGTATTGCCATGTTAAAAATGATACATTTTTTTTATCAGTATATGGGGAGTCTCTTAGCACTTCTCAAGCACGTACAGTACAGATACAACATGTGCATCCCTACCTGTGGGGAGGTATACAAGGTACAGACACCACTGGTGCAGCAGCTCTCCTCTCCGCTAAGATCTTCCTCGCTCTCTTCATCTTCAGCCTCGATTTCGCCTTCGCCCTCTTGGCTCGCTCAGAGCTCCAACCTTTGGAGTCATCGTCGTGGCCAATACTAGGCTCGTCATCATCCTCCAGCTCTCCTTCACTGTGAGACGAACCCATGCTGGCCCCACCGACTCCTCCCAGAGGTCGGGCTGATCCCGGCGGTGTGTGGATGTCACAGTAAGCTGTCTTGCGGACGCTGAAAGAGGTGCCGTTGGCCCCAGTCTCTCTGACAGGTTCCATTTTCATGTAGAGTCCAGCCTGCTGGGCACAGGTGACGTGGAAGGCTGTGTAACAGTTGGCTTTGTGACACTGGATGCAGGCGCCAGAGCCACGCTGCTTGCAGATGTAGCAGGTAAGTTTCCAGCGTGCAGGAGGGATGTGCTCAATACTATCAATCGGCTCCAGAAAGACTGTGTTAGCAAAGCAGACCTGAGAGGAAGCATAAAAAAAAATCACTGTATTGTAACACTGTAATCAATGTTTTTTAAGGGTAGTAACGAGAGAAATGGCTGACTGAACATGGTTTACCTGCACATTCACACACCATTCAACCGACAATACATCATTTCAGGTGTGTAAACTAACGGGCCTCTGATTCTGAGGGAAATGGAGACTAATACTGAAATCTTTGTGCAGCAAAGATGAACACAACACAATGCAGGGCACCTCAATAGCAAGATTATGTAATTCTAATCAAACATGCATGGGGTGGTGTATGGATTTACCTCTGGGATCCACAGGGCACACACCACATGTGCCCAGCGTGCATCATCAGTCTGTTTGAAAGCTCCTCCTTTGTTGGGACAAAGAGCACAGTCCACAGCTCGACTTGGTGACTGCAGGCAGCGACGACATAACCACTGGCCCTCCGGGATGTAGGGCACGCCATAGCACTCTTGGTGCACTGCCAAGTTACACATGTCGCAGAAGAGGATCACATTGCTGTTCTGACATTCTCCATCGTTACAGATGCAGCACACGGCATCTTCATCAATCAGGGTGCTGGGGTCGGCCTGAGAGAAAGAGCGAGAGTTTCTATATAAGTTTCTGTGTTAAAACATCATCTTTCCCTCACTAAACAAGTTCGGGTACCTTGTTGTGGCTCTCAAAGTAGGACTCCTTCTCTAAGCGGTCCATCAGGTACTCAAAAACTTCCTGAGGGATGGGTGTCACACCATCACGCCGCCGCTTGTCATTCATTATATCAAGCCAGATGTAGTCCTCCTCATCAATGTCATATTCCACTTCCTCATCCAGCTCCTCCACAGACTTATCAATGTACCTGAACACCAGAGCGGAGAAAAACATGTATCAAATACAATATATGGTACATAACAAAGTATGTATTTACGTTTGGGTATAGGATTAACATCCATTTCACTTCTGTGTAGAGAGAGGAAATCATTCCAGAATAATACCAGGAATCTGGGGTGAAATTAATTTCCTGGTATGTGCACAACACCTGCATAATTGCAAACAAATGTGTAATGTGTGGTTTAACTATTTCATAATTAATGTTCTGTATATAAAACAAGATACCTCCTCTACAGATGCATCCCTTCGTCTTAACAGCGCCTGTCATGTATTCAATAATCCTGCCTCTAATGATTATACCTGCTATGTAATTATTAATGAACCAGATTATAACTGTCAATGCAGACCTGTAGTAAGATGACGGCCGAGGAGGAGCATCAGGTCTCTCTTGGTCCAGCTCTCTGAACACAGCCTCGGGGAGTTTGACTGCAGGCCCGGACTGAGTGCTGTGATGATGGGATGAGCCATCCTTCTTCTTTTCTTTACTCTTGTGCTTCCCAGACTTTGGGGTGGCTTTGCCCCCATTAGAGGAGGGGATATCTGGCCGGTCCTTGCCACTCCCTCCTACCTCACTGCCCCCAGCTCCACCGTCACTACCGTTACACACACCTCCACCACCACCACCACCAGTACCAGATGTGGGAGCATCCTCTGCATCGCTGTCCTCCTCTGACACCACATCAATGTTTTCAAAGATGCTAATGCGGTGAATGCGTCCTTGAATCTCAAGCTCCACCATGCGCTGTGCCTGGGCATAGGTCATTGTCTCTCTGCCTGGGGAGTGAGAACGCTCTGATCGGTTTGGGCTACCAGGGGTGTTTCCCCCGTGCCCCAGTCCTCCGCCTCCATTGCCTCCACCATCATCTGTATCTCCTGACCCTGCCAGCGATGCTCGAGGAGGTCGTCCCTTCCTCTTCTTCTGGGTTACAGTCTGTGCAGGAGTTGGGTTGTCGTGGTCATAGTGGTAAAGGTGATACTCGATGCCGCTGTAACTCTTGTAAACCTTACGGCAAGTCTCCACCGGGCACTCATAAGGGGGCTTGGTGGCCCGCAGATTGTGACAGAAAGTCTTCACGTCAAAGTCCAGCCCCATTGTGCCAACAGCCACTGCTGGGACAGATGCTGTTCAAGATTACATCTGAAACAGGGGAAGACAACCACAGGAGCATCAGTTCCAGAGACTTCATTCAGACTGCTGTGCGGTGTATGTAGAAAAACATTAGTTAGACAGCCTACAAGATGCTGCCACTCAACTATAGCTGGCAGACACAGCAGTCTAGACAAGTCGTGCCCGCACATTGTGCACCTGTTATGGTGCAGTCACGTGACCGTGACCCCCAGACTCAGCAGCAAAAACACTGTTTTGTTCTGTCAGTGAAATAACAGGTGCAGTTTAGGTCAATATTTTTGCATCTGTTGGTCCCAGCTAACTACAGTTATGTTTGGTTTCAGTGCAGAAAAACAAACGGCACAACAGTACGCCTAGCTAACAGTAAACTGAAGCCCCTGGGATGGAGGAAGGTGGGGTTAAACACAACAGAGGTCATATTTAGCTTGAAAACTCAGAACATTTTGCAAACACATTAGTGTTTTCTCGTCCAGCTAACGTTAGCCGTAGCATTTTGCTGCTGCTTCCTCCTCAAACAATGAAACATTGCAGCCTGCCTGGCGCTGTTAGCCAGCGAGCTAACAGCAGCTAGCAAACAACAACAATTCACTTTCCAAATAGCACGGCCACAGCGAAAACACCTACCACCCTCAAGTCACTGTTAATAACACGTTTTTGCAACTGTCGGTTCATTTTTCATCTTAGTCGACGCTGAGTGTTTCATTCAGGTCGGAAACGTTAACTAGTTAGTTTAATTCGCATGCTAAACTGTAGCAGACGTTAGCTACACAAAGAGAGGCGCCGTTTAAACGTTACAGAGCATTTTAGTACATTTAACAACAATTTATCAACGAAAGGGTGTTTAAAGTAACACACACTGTCGCCTTAACTTGGATGACCACTCAGCCCTCTGCTGTGTTTCCCTCCACAATGACCTCATCCTGTGAATACCAGACACTGAGCAGCTAAATGATAATATAACGTCTGTGTTCTTGTCCGTACCGTAACTACTACAGCTAATGTGATCAGGGTTGATACTCGATCACATATCTAAGATCGATAAACAAATCACTTTTCTCCCTCTGGGAAAAAACAGCTCTTGAATGTGTGATACGAGGAAAACAGCCTGGCTTATTTTGCATCAGGACTTTACTACTTCGTGTTTTGAGTGTACATGTAAACTAAAAAAAAACCCGCAAAATTCACACTTAATGTGCGTCTACAATAACACAAATGTATCCAAATTAGCCACAAAACGAGCCCTCAGCCGTTAAACGCTACAGATCTGAACCAACGTTATAAACACTTACTACTCCACGTTCTTCAAGACTGCGTGCTTCGGCAACCCCACACCAGATCGGAAGGGTTGTAGGTCGATTTTAATTCATTAGATAATCCCGGACGAGATCACAGGAGGCATAGGTGCAGTGAAATGATTTTATGAAACAATATAACATCCCGAACACTTCATTGTGTTGGGAATAAGTCAGAAACTCGGTTGAACAAAAGGGGCAACCATTGCTGTAACGTTACGCCGCAGACGCGGGCTGACACATTCGCTACACAAAGCGGGATCTATTTTCTGGCTTTGGTGTAAAAATAGACCCCCGTCTGCACATTTCTTGACACAAGGTTTAATTAAATCAAAAATCATTTTCTGATTTTAACATTTGCTCTGTGATTTATTTTTCATTTATACTTGACCCACTATTATTTGTGTTGAATGTTGCGAATCTGTGTCTTCGTTTCAAAGATGTCGGTCTATGGGCAGGACTATACCATCATATTCACGTAAAATTACCGCCGGCAGATTCTCTATATAGGTTAATATAACCACTGTTGATTCAGACATTTTCAAGTGAGTATTATTATTATATTTGTTTATCAATAATTATCTCATTCAGAAATGCATTTTTACTATGGTGCAGCCAGACATAAATTTACATAGAAATAAAACAATGACACACAGTATCAAGCACAAAATAATATTTATTTCTCTCTCAACATACAGTCTGTGATTAGAGTGCTGCAAGGTAGGGTGGGGTAATGCAGTGGGACATCCAGCAGGCAGAAGCAATCCCACACAGTTTGAATACAAGCCTTGGACAACCAGAGCATATTCACCAGGGGGCAATGCTGTCCTGAGAGAGGTGAGATGAACTGAGCAGGAAGCATCACAGCTGCTCCTGCTCTGTTGCCTCTCACCTCTCCCTCTTACCACTGCACCCAAATGAATACATCAACAATAGTTATTCCCTCCTCTGCTCACGGTGAGTTAGCAGCAAGGGAGGTGAACAAAATGTACCAGATACAAGTGACAGAGAACAGAAATCTCTTACTACTGGAAGTATTTCACCAAAGCAGAAGACTCTGCATAATATCCTATAAAAGTCCAATTCAAACCGAATTGATGGAATAATATACATCAAAGCAACCCCTCCGACACCACTACCACCACTACCACTACCACCACCGCCACCACCCCTTAACAGTTAAACAAACAAAATGTACAAATATAAACTACAAGAAAACTGTACAATTCACAGCTTGGAAGGATTGGGGTGCTGAAACCTTTCAAATGTGTTGTGGAGATGTGAAATTTCTAACCATAGTAGCTGCATTGTTTATCTTTGCTTTGTGGAACATGAAAAGTTGGCCATGCTTGTCAGTGACAAAACAAAACAAAAAGGTACAGGCGGTGAAAACCACTATATACAGTGAAAGAAACATTTTAACATAGGTTAGAATTAAGGGAGACTATCTGTTGTGCAAATCTCCCACATCAAGTATCATTTAAATTTTGCAATATAATTACTGACAAGAAAAAAAAAGCTATCATCAAAAGCAACCTGGGAAATCAACACATCATCAAAATTTCAACAAGGCAATAACACTGCTTTGTGAGCGTCTCATCTGATAATTTGAGAAGTCTTTTATTTTTAAGTACCATCTTATGTGAATGCTTAACTGTACAGTGGAATCACCTCAGACAATAGCAGCATCAAAACTCAAGCTTTAAACATCAAATAAGTTAAAAACATCAGACTTAACTGGTGATTGCACAGAGATTTTACATACAGTGTATGCTGTAATAGGACAGCCAAGTTGAAACAACATTTAGCAGTAGTGAAGTCAGAGTCTGCAGGGTGATTTTTGTAATGTGTATACTTCGCCCGGTAATTTTTTTGTCTGTTGCTTAGTGATTTGTAACTTTGTTCAACTTTTCAGCTTGCTCCTGTTGCACACATCAGAGATAAGGCTTGTGGCAAAGCCACGATCAAAGCTTTGTGGAGGGGTTAAATTGCACTTTTAAGCCTCAAGCCATCTAATATATTAACTGCTACATTCTGATCAGAACACAACCAGAGGCATATACTGTAGAAAGACATATGTACAGTATATATGGCTCAGGACACCGCCTTTCCTCTGGGCACAAGGGTACAACACTGCTAATTCTTGTGCTGTCCAACATATGCTGTCTTTTCAAAAAGGGGGCTGTGTCCAACTAAACCATTCAACCTGAAAAAGTGGATTTTGGCTGCTGGCGTAATTATTTTTCCTCCTCAGATCAGTCGTACATTAACCATTTGTTTCTGCAAGGCAACGGTACATCTCACCACTATGGCATTCCATCTGTCACAGGGGTGGAAAGTAAACAAGGGTTAAAACATGATTTTATTTTTTAAATAAGAGCATATACTGTGTTAATAGTGCAGTACTACAAGGGCATTCATATGTAAACCAAAAACAAAAGTATCCATAATGCATTAAAAAAAGACTGCAGTCAAGCTACCATCAATTAAAATAACTTCGATGCAGACATGCTTTGTTACACAGGAGAAAAAAAAGAAAGAAAAAAAAGCAACACTTTCAGGTTCAGCGCAGCTCAATCTGCCAAGATTAAAGCTGTGAGCAGCAATGAGCAGGTTTCAGGCTTGATAAAGCCAAATAGAGTCAGATCAGTTAGTTCAATTCTGTTTAAAGGAGTGAGACCAATGACGCTGTCATTTGTAACCCCCTTCATCAAATCTGAATGAAATTTGGTGTGGATGTTCAGGAGAATGTTTCCAGGTCCATGAGGAAATGCTCAAAAGCATAGTTAGTTTACAAGCAAATATACGATTGGCCACGCTCTCTTACTTCTATCAATATGGCACAGATTTTGGTAATACTTCCCCAGAGCATGCACACCTAAACTGGTGAAGTTCTGTCGATCAGATTTTGAGATACATGCTTTTTGGTATTTGTGGTGCTTCCCAAAAACAGACTGAAAATGTCCACCAAGATTTACGGAGACTGGACACATTGTTGTGTAATGGCCAATTTCCTGCAAAGCCCTGCCCCATGTGGAGTTTATCAGTCAACGTCTTGAAAGCTAAACAAGATATCAACAAGCTTCGTACTAACTTTGAGCTTGGCCCAATGAAAATTTGGTCACAGTGGGTTTCACAGCAACAGGTTTAAAAAAATTTAAATGGGAGAGTGGGTGTGGCCTATTGGGCTCATATGTCTTGGGAAGCACATGCAATTCCAGTTACTGGGCCAAGTTTTCTGTTTCTAACTGATTCCAGCTCATAGCAATCCAAGCCGCAGCAGAAGACAAAAAATAATGTGAAAAAAAAAAACAAATAAACAAAACGACAGGGTTCTGCTCCTTCATGGCTTGAACCCTAATCAATGTTCAAGGCACTACATTCCTTCAAATATTTTCATTGTAAATACTGTCCTGTTACTCTCTCAAACCACTGGCATTTGGATTCCAATGTAGTGTTTAAAGTGTAAATAACACAGAGAAAGGCAAAATCAATGTGAAAACTGCAGTAATAGTGAAATATCTTTTCATGACCGCAGACAAAATGTCTCATATGGCTGAGTTTAGTCAGAACCGAAGCCAAAAAGCATTAGGTATTCAGACATACTTACTTAACATGTACTGTATAGTATACACACACGCACGCACACACGCACACACTATTTACTACAGATATGTGTTGTATAAAGAATATCAACACTCTCTCGTGTTATTTACAGTTTCAGACTATGTACAGCTGTAGCTCTGGTGAATCGGAGCAGAGAGGAGTTGGACTATCCTGCTCGCACACTGACAAATTCTAATTAGCAGATTAGGTAGTCCTAGTGGTTTTTGGACAGGGGCCATTCTCAGGCTTGTGCATGACCAGAGGGTAGGCTTGGATCCCTGGGTTTGCCATTGTGGCATAGGGCATCATTCTTGCAGCACCAAGCAGACCTACAGAACCCACGGCCCCTACAGGACTAGGCATGCCGGACCACTGCTGAGGATAAAGAGGACCGGGACCCATCCCGCCATAGGAGCCTGCTGGCATAAGGTACCCAGGAGGGAGCATTGCTGAGGAGCTGGGAGCTAGGCTTGTAGGCATGCCAGGGCCTAAAGCAGCAGTCAGGGGGCAGGAAAGAGGCAGCTGGAACTTGCTGGGACCAACATGGCATTTCATCTGGAACAGAAGGGAGTTGTTTTACAAAATAACACAAACCCCCTCTAAATTATATCAAATCTAACAGGTCCGTTGAGCCAGAATCATCTATCACCGAGTACCTCCTGTGTAGCTGCTCCCATTGGCTGTGCTCTGCCTCCCAGGTCGCGTTGGCGTCTCTGCTGTTTGATCTGGTTCAGCGAGGGTCGTGGTTGATTGGCCGCAGCGACGGTCTCCTTCGTCCAGTCATCCACCAGCTTGTGAAGATCATCGGTGAACGTGCCTCTCTTGTTGTTGCTGTTGTTGGTCTGGACCTGAGCGAGCCGTGTGATTGGCTGAGGGGATGGTGAGGGTGTGCCTGTGGTGAGTGGCGGCTGTGTTTGACTGGAGGCTGTCTGAGCTGTTGTGGTATTGAGTGAGGACCCTGAAAAGACACAAATGATCTTAAAAAAATTGTCCAAGTCAAATGAAGACGCCTGTCAAATCAATTGGCTACTGTATGGCTGTACTTTAAGGCAATCTTGATGCAGGAAACCTATAATTTCTCCTCCTCGAATGCCTACTTCCAATACTTAAAGAGTAGTCCTAATGGGTTTTTTTGAGGCCAGAGTAAATGTGTATACAGCTACATCTGTGACACATTTTGCCAACATAGCAGCCAAAGGATTGCAACATGACTTAGATGAGTAATTACAGACAAATGAAATGTTCGATATGCAAGCAATGACAGAATTCAGCAATCAAAACACATAGGCACACTGCCATGCAAAACAACAACAAATATAAATGAATGCAACAATCTGAAGAGTACCCACAAAGAACTGCCACAAGTGCCAAAACAAAACAAAAACATTACGTGGACATACAGATATAAGGACTAAAATAGTGAGGACAGTAAGAAAGACAGAGAGTAAGAAAGTAAATGAGATAGTTACTACTACTGCGCTCTTTGCCTAGACATAGTCGTTTCAGAGTGGACCCTATAAGAAGGTAAAACAGCACAAGACAGAAACAGTTAGGCCAGAACACACTGCACACCACAAGTATGTGGACAAGCTGCTTCAATAGCACATTCAGCTATCAAAACAATTGGGGAGAGAGAGAAAGAGGAAAGGAGGACAAGGGGTTTAAAAATCAGTGAGGAAGACTGGAAAAGAGCCTAAGTGTTTTCGATTTAAAAAAAAAATAATTAGAAACTTGTTCAACTATTAGATAAATGTATCTGATAAGCTTAAGGACGAGAGCTTAACTGATGCTGCACATTAATTCATTTCTGCATCTCTCATGACTTTGTTAGTATGGAGATTTTATGCTGCCAAATGGACAAACTTACTGACAATGTTTTCCTTTTTTAAAAAATAATGTTGTGTTGGACAGAAATCTGGTCAAGTACAATCTTTTACCAACTTAATAATAAAGCTTTGCAAAAATGTGTGATAATTTTGATCTGTAAGATTGTGTATGAATTATTGGGCTATTGGTTCATAAGGAGAGAGCATAACAGGATAATAGTGTTTTAAAAAAATAAAAATAAAAAAAAGGAGGAGTGGAGCCTGGATTAAAAAGAGATCCCTTTGTCCGTGTGAGAATGCCTGTGAAACAAAGTGTGAAACCAAAAAAAAAGGAAACTTAAAGAGCACACAGATACTAGCTGGAACTCATCAGAGTCAGCACTTGTCAGAAACATGCAGGTAACTCAAGAGAGGTGGAAGGAAGAAAAACAAAAAGTAGTAATATTGATGATACAGCCCTTCATATGGCGGAGCAAGTCTCCATCAGTGCCCTGCCTGGCGCCTGCACCATGCACGTCTTCTCCGTCCAAACATGAGGGACAGAGAGCGCTCTCCTCTACCACAGCAAACGGCCCTGCCTATCAGGGAAGGGCTGGGGGGGTCGGGGCAGGCGGGGGTTCTCTGTGTTAGTATACACAGGACCGCTGACTTTGGCAAAGTGCCTTCACTTGGGAGATGTCGTCAAAATTAACAGTGGATGGAGACACACAACAAATAAATAGGGTATAAAGACTTTGGCATTCTCTCTCACATGTACACACACATACGCGCGTTTGTCTAAACAGACACACGGTGTATTTTCAGATCTGACCTTAGGCCCATGTTTGGAGAGGACGAGCCATTCACAAGCCCTAGTGTGCTTGTGGGGTCTGTATTTTGTAAAGCCAGAAGCACTGCACAAAGCATTTTTATGAGGGGGAGGAGGCATTGTACCCACAAATGAATGGTTATGAATGTAACTGTCAATTGTGTATAATTGCCAGAGGAAAGACTGTACAGATACCTACAGTACCTACAATTATTATCACTGTCATCAATTTAAGTATTAGAGGTCACACGTACAGATTAATAATAGATATGCACACCCTGGAGATGTTTCCTTTTCAATCTTCATGCAAAGATAATATATTGGTGGCCACTAGGAAATCACAGAAGTTTAGTTTCAGTCTCTCTGACCACCAGAGAAAGAACCTCTCAGCTGGAGGATAAATATCAAAATCTTCATGAACACTGTCTCATAGACCACTACAGTGTAAGCATTGTTTGTAATATGGACACTGCCAAATGATTAAACAAGGCCATGTTGATGCAAATAAAAACATAATATAACAAATGCATTTTGTTCCAGCATATCTATCGAATAGACTGTCCAGCAATGTAAAGCAGTAGGTATAATAAAGCTGCATTTTAGATTGAGAGCTACAGGGAGAGTATTTTCAACAATCCATTTAGAAAGCCACTGCATCATATTTTAGTATAACAAACAAAACAACAAATCCAACTGTTGAAACTTAGCTGTTATATTAACACGTGATCGAAGTGCCTACACAAGACGCAACATGTCTGAAATCTTCCTGCAACTACCCAGCAGAGATAAGGGATCCAAAAAGGGTCACATTAGGAAGATATGTAACCGTCATAATTTATTTTCAAATGGAGACGATTCGACTTTGTTTTTTAACTAGAGTCAATTTTACATATCTGTGTGCTTTAAGCACTTCTAGCATACATGTGTAAGTCACTGTGCCTTTAATAAAACGATCATGTAGTGGTTGTGTAGTGGCTGTAATCAATCAATTCACTTCACAGCAACATGTCTGCATGTAAATCCTGTCAGAGTGGTGAGATTACACTAATCACATTGACAATATCTTTAAAATCAGAATGAAGTCAAAAGCCTGATTTGTAAATGGAATTTTAGGAAAAATCATGGGTGACAGATGCAGTTACTCCTGTCCCATCATTTTATTGCAGACTCTGGACAGCAGACACTTGGAAAATGTAAAACAGCCATTTCAAAATGGACCCTGGTTTATAAATAAAGGCAGAATCAAAACTTGAGCATACTTGCTGAGCTCTGTTTTTGTAAACGTTAAACAGCCTGTGAATCACCAGTGCTATTTTCTAAGTTTATGGGCCACAAACATTTCTGCACCATTTACATTGTCTATCAGTAGAATCAGTGAAGTTATGAGCTGTAACACAAGATTCACAGGAATACAACCTGTTTCAATGATTGCTTGAAGATAAGGAAACATTTTCTGGCTGCACAAGCCTTTTACTCTGATGGAATGTGCCTGTGTTAAACACATTCAACTGACTTTTATGTGAGTTTAGCATGTGATAGGTATCCTCTGGCTGTCAAGAAAAAAAACCTACAAAAGACAAGCTTTGATGTTGCCGAGGGAAAGGGTGAGTGATAGGAGTAAAAAAAAAAAAAGGATGATGAGGACAGCGAAATAGAAGATCTACTGTAATATATTTGAATAAAACAAACTCGGACAACAGAAAAGAGAGGTAGGTTAAATAAAGAGAAGATGGAAATGAGTGAGGGGAAATAGAAAAGAACAAATACAAACAGATGGACAGAGACACAGGTCCACTGAGGAATCTAGTGCGTGGTTTGCTACTAGATTTATAGGTGACTCTCTCTGACGTTTGGTGGTAAACCGTCCAGCCTGTAAAAATGAATATAAGAGGGAAGAAGAGAAGAAACAAGAGAGACACTTTGTAAAAGTGCACAGAGACTGGGATGAGAAACCCCCACCATCAAAAGCACCAGCAAAGGATACTAAGAAGGAGTGCACGATATGCAGGATCCCACTATATTATCTGGTGGTTAATGGGAAATTTAACGATCAGCCATCTGATGATGGAATTTCAGCCAATAAATACAACTGATAATAGAAAGCCATGTTATAGGAGTAAGAGATAAGGCACTGTGTTAGTGTATTGTGGTTTTCTTCTTGCAATTTGTAATTCGTTTGCTATTTAGTTAGATCTGTCCTTTCAAAGGTTTATAGTGTAAAATCAGAAAATACACTAAGATTACAATGTAGCAACATTTTTTGTGTAGAAAAAAAGTCACAGTATTCAACAGTTAAGTATTAAAATGACTAAATAATACTAATTGTGGCTAAATTATTCATTAAACCACAATATTTAAAAGCAAGATAATAGCCAGTCCCACAAACAGCCGGAGGTTTTATGACACCTAACAACATAGAAATAGATAGAAATTCAGCAGCACGAAGCCACTGAGCTAGTGAGAAGTGGTAAGCTAAGTTCATCTTGCCTGTTATGTAAAAATTAAATGAAAAAAATAATAAACCAAAAAAATGCCAACTGCTACGGCTTTAAGCACAAAACTGGACCCTTGGGGAAGAGTTTCAGAGATACTATCAACCTTGGAGGAACTGGGGGAAATTCTTCCACTTCCTCTGACACTCTTCAAAATATTGTTAGAAAACTGCAAAAAGAGTCAGTGTTAATACCTGCCATTTGGAGGTATTTGGAGCAGGTGTTGTTGACTGTTAGAATACAGAGACACAACAGTAGCCAAACATTTAGCCTTAAAATGTGTCTGTCTCCATTTTTGTGTGACTGTCTTTGCACAGTAGACTAATAAACAGCTTGGTTAATCATTTATTAATATAATGGCTACTGAAAAACAGTGAGCCTCATTTTGATATTGCTTATGATTAAATCATTATTCTCTGTGCTGTCGATTATTGTAAATTAACTCCAAATCATTTTCTTCTTTTCCTTTACTTTATGTTTCCTTTTTAGTTCCTGTGTATTATGTGTAAATTCTCGACGTGAACTAATATTGATTTCTCCCAATGCTACACAATTAAATCATTGGATATTTGTCAGGAATTATCGGTTATCATTATCGGCTTAGAAATTCCACATCGGTGCATCTGTATTACTTGCCACACAGATGGTGTGTACCAGAAAACAATACACATACACAGCAGAAGTGCCTCTGCTATCCTGAGGCTGACAGATGCTAGCCATCTGATGTTT
Source organism: Selene dorsalis (assembly GCA_900303245.1). Lineage (NCBI taxonomy): Eukaryota > Metazoa > Chordata > Actinopteri > Carangiformes > Carangidae > Selene > Selene dorsalis. Next base: position 17,438 of record OMNW01007874.1, read on the forward strand.
ATTTAAAACGTGTGTCAAAAATATGGCTTTTACAGTGTATATATGTGGTGCTAGTGGTTCAACACACAGTATGAAGAATGAAGTGGTCCTGTTCGTGTCTGTAATCATTTAAAGGCGAAACTCTTTTGATCCCTCTATGTGTACATAGACGGAATCAGCAACATTAACAATTTTAAGCAATTACCTTAACCCTAAAGGTGGTTTAGTAGATAGCATGTCCCATCCACACACACCAGCATGCACATTGACCTATAATGTGTACCTTGGCCAGGGCCTGCCTGGGGAGCCGTTCCATCACTGTGGAGGCCAGAGTAGATGTTGTCTGATGAGAAAGAGCCCTTCAGGGAACAGGGTTGCTGTGTGTGGACTTGCTCGGGGGCAGACTTGGGCTGATTGGCAGAGCTGGAACTGCCACTGGAGTGGGCAGAGCCATCTGATAGAATTGAACTTTTAGCTGGGGAGCTGGACGAACTGGCAGCGCTTTCACCTTGGTGCAAAAAAAGAAGAAAAAAGCATGAGTCAGAGTGAATCATTCTGTGAATCACACACTCCTACAGTTTTCTGAGCGTGATGCCATCCCTGTGTTTCCCACTTTAGCAAAAAATATGTGCTTCAGACTGAAAATGCTCTCCGAGACACAGAAATCATCACATAAATCCCAAGCCACCCACACACACACACTCATACACACCTTTCCTCTCAGCAGTGGTGTTAAGATTGTTTTTAAGCTGCTGCACCATCGGATTGAGCAGTTTTCCAGCCTTCAGCTTGTGTTTGCTGGCCCTACGCCTGCGGCCACTTGGGGGTGCTGCATGAAGCAGGCCGACGTTGGGGGGCAGAGATTTTCCCAGCTCCTTGTACAGACACTCAATCTCACTCCTCTGGAAGGCCTGCAGCTCAGAGATCTCCTTCATGTGTCTGGTAAGAATGAGAGAACAGACAAAAGTTAGTGAAAATGAAAAGCATCCTGCCGTTGGCCTTTCAGAAATCTTTTCATCTGCCTTTTTCAAGCCTCCTTCAGTAACTTGCTCACTACATAATCCGCTAATACCTTTGTCATTAGGGTTTACACTTATGATACCTACGTCAAGGGACGTTAGCTGAGACATGATTCATTTCAAAACCTCTCCTCATCTTTCAGAGCCATGTTGGTGAGAAGCAAGTTGGAACTGACAAAGCATCTGATCAGTTAGCGATCATTTATATGATCATTAATGTTAGTCAAAAATAATCACCGTGAATGTGTAACAATCTGTTATTTGTGCATTTTTAGTTTAATCTAATTAAGTTCATATTATCTTGACTGTTGCAAAAAGGAACACCACAATTTTCACATTGCATATCTACTTGCAATCAGCACTTCACATGTTTTATTCCATTACTATGTCTTACTTTTGGATATCTCTGTTAGCAGCACAGAGAAACTACGGGCAGACTGAAGTTTTCAGTTATTATCAGGGCAAGGCTCAGGACGTCAGGAAAGTGTACAGCCTAACTTACAGAGTTTGTGCAGATTAAATGTTTGAAAGTTCATATTACAGCTGCAGTTATTACAATACGTGTGAGGCATCTAACCAAAGTGATGAAGCGCTCTTTTTCTAATCAGTTGGTAAAGTGATAACTACTACAACACAGTAGGGAGATAACAAGCCTAATTTCCCAAAGGTGTCATAACTAGCAGCCATGGATAAGTACTGAACATGGTTAGAACTCAGTTTATCACTGAGATCCTTTTATTTTTTGGACATATCTATCATCAGCACCTCATCCAAATACTACCACATATACTACTGGAAGGATGCAGTTTCAACATTTGCTGATATTTCAGAATTAGCTGCACTATCGACTATTATACGTGACAGTCCTAAACTACATGCTTAATTTGAAGGTGGTTTGAGGTTTTGTGGTTTGACTGTTGCTCACTGAGCTGAATATGTGAGACTCCTCCTGTAAATTCAAACTATTTCGCAATGAGCTTAGTCGGACAATAATAACTGAAAAGTGAACCCTACATTTTATAGGAAATATGTAAAATCACATTTTCTCCTTTGTAAATATAGGCTCTAAACCTGAGAATTGTTTACGGTTTTAGAGTTTAACTATTCATGAAAAATTTACCGACAAACTTTGCGACACATTTGTGCAACTGTGAGTGCATGTGTACAAGTCACTTTACTTTTCTCTCAGTTTTTGTAGCTCCTTCTTCATATCTGCATCCTCAAACTCAGAGTCATTGTCACTACTGATGTAAGATGAATGGGCATGTCCTGCTGCAGGCGTGGGAGCGTGACCATTCATTGCCACTGGCTGTCGGCTGGGTGAATCAGAGCTCTGCTCACTTTTGCTCCGACCAGAGCGCCGCAGGAAGGCCACTGCCCTCTTCATGAGGTCGCTACCACTGTGCTCAGACAGGGCATGAGCTGGAGGAGCAGGGTGCGCCGGAGGGAGGGCTATGCTGCTGCTGTCCTCATCTGCTGAGTCAGAATAGAGGTAAGAGGACTGGTGGTAGTGGTAATGGGTTGGAGTGTCAATGGTCTGGGCCCGAGGAATATGGCGTGGGGTGACATCAGGGCTAGAAGTTGAGGCGGCCTTGTAGAAGTTTGGAGGAGCAGAGTAGCGGTTATAGCTATGGCTTTTGGATGTTCCTGCCCTCTCATCTTCAGCTGCAGCTTTCACAGAGAACCTGCCCACAGCCACACTGCTCTTCTCTTTACTGCCTGTGCTCTGGGTCTGGCTGTGAGATCCTCCAGAACCACTAGAGGGTGCTCCGGAGCTACAGCTGCTGTAGCTTTTCTTGCTTTTCTCGAAACGGCAAATGATATCCGGTGGGGTAGGGATGATCTAGGAGGAAGAGAAGTTCATGATCATGACAAAATCAGATTGCACAGGCATCATTAGCTTTACTTCAACATTATCACTGTTCAAGCAACCAACTGGATACACGGCAAACAATGGGATGTCAAATCATGAGCTCAAATACAACTGAATTTGGTCAAATGGCAATTATTGCATAGATTTGTTCATGAGGAGCAAAAAAGTTTTCTTACTTGAAAACGGTTTTTGGAGCTGTATGAACTGGAGCTGGAAGTCGCATCTCTTACTTTCAAAGCCCTGCTTGCAGCTAAAGGAAGGAGAATTTCTTTTAAAATAAACCAATTTTAAACTCTCATGCAGTAATTATGTGATATGGACATTACATAAACAATGTTACCTACCTGCCACTGCAGAGTCACTTAGTGCACCCACACTCTCTGTGCGCTCAGGAATCTGTGGCTAATGAGACAAAGAGAAAAGGGTGTGTGTGTGGGAAGCTGCAATCATTTGAATAGTGGAAAATGGTAAATAAGTAGATGTGCTAGGCTTGTTATTATCCTCTTCTGACCTCAGATTTGTCTAAATAAGTCACTCCCTGATTCAAAATGAAGCTGCCAGAGAAAGAGATCATGATGAATTACCGTGCTGACAGCAGTAATTTTGTTACCCTCCCCTCTCTCTAAACGCAGTATTATGCTTGCTCTTTACAGCCAATGGTGAAATCAATAGCTCAGTACAGGAAAACGATTTAATGGTGATTCCATTCCCACAGCTTCAAACCACAGTTGCAAACACACACACAGTGTATTTTACCAGTGGGTCCGCTTTCTTCTTGGTAAGTGCTCCCTCAGTACCCTGGCCATCGGAGACTGGAGGAGAGCTGACACCCTCTGTGCTGGCAGCCTGGGGGTCAGATGTTGTGCTCGAAGGTTGGGAGGGAGCATGCTCCTGGTACAACAGGTTTCTCAGCTTCTCATCCAGAGTCTTTATGGTGCGATCAACAAACTCCACCCTGCGGGGTCCCTCACTGTCCGACTCTCCTGGTCCCCCAGCTGCTGGCTGCTGATGGCTTGTCGACTGTGAGCTCTGGGAGGTCTGATGTGCTGGACTCTGGGGCTGGGAGGTCACTGTCCCAGGTTGCATAGGTGTGGCATATGGTTGCTGCAGAACCACAGACTGATGAGAGCCCAGCTGAGGCGGTAGTTCTCCGGTAGGACTGGCCTTCTCATTTGGCTGGCTGGTTTGAGACGAGACCAAACCACCAAGTGCTCCTTTATCATTGGGATTCACGTCCAGAGAGACAGGTGGCACAATAGCACAGCATGGCATGTCTGTCACCATAGAGACAGCAGAGATGCAAGGTTCTTCCACAGGAAGGGAGTTTTGACCAGCAGCAGCATGGTCATGTTTGGTTACACAGGGCTGAGTCTGCTGAACCCGGGCTTTGCCAAGGTTTTGGTCTGGAGGTTGCACTGAGGTTTGAGCAGCAGGGGGCAGAGAGGAGGAGGACGGGCTTTGTGAAGATGCTGCTGGGGTAGTCACTGCAGTTGTGCTGCTGCTGGGCCTGACTGATGCTGAAGCAGACTTTTCTGATTCTTAAGAAGGAAAGAGAAGAGTTAATTAGAGGGAGAACAGATTGGGAGTTACACAGCCAAGGCCATGAAGAAGAGGGTCTGGGTCCTGTGAGTGCCAGAGTGTTACATCACTGCTTTTCTTCCCCCATCAGGCTCTGTCAGCTGGAGTATAAATCCTGCCCTTCATTTCTGCCTAGAACCACTGCAGAAGCACTCTTACATAACTGACCCCAACCGATGAACCACAGAGACGCACACTTTAATGCATGTGCAGCGCCTTCGGTATAAAGAGCGGCAAGTAAGACAAGTACGATTCATTTTTTTTTCTATAGAAATTATATTCCTGGCAGAAAAGGAAAAGCACCACATTAAAGGGTGTGAGTCAGTAAGCAGTAAGTAATGTGTAGCCTACCCTGGGTTGTAGAGGTGTGTGATGTAGTCTTCTCTTTGTCTAGCATGGGCGTCTCAGCTACAGGGCAGATGATAAACCAGCGCTTGCCAGTGTGGAGGACTGTCAAGGACACAGAGGAAAAAAAAACAAACTCATCATTCACTTTAAAACTAAATAAGACAGAGTGGGAGAATACAAACAGATTTTGAATTAATGAAATCAATCTTATTCCAATGCCTCATCATAATGGGCCTTACCATTTTGTTGGTAGACCAGCTGTGGAGTGCTGGGTGCTGAATCCTTTCATCCCAAGAGAAAAATAAGTATTACTACACAGAGTTGGTGTGGGTGAATCAATTTAATAGACATTTAAAAGGTTTGCACAATGAGCCAAAAAGCTAAACTTCTGAAATGAATTCAGTTAGATCAAAATGTCACATCAGCAAGAATGGTATTTTTGGCATCTCTTGTTGGCAGCACGCAAAGTCATCTTGAGAGTGCTGTCAGAATGATGTATCTAAGGAAGAGGCACTCACAGACAGATTGCACTATCACAACTATTAACTATCAGCAGTTCCTTTCTCACCTCTATTCCCAGCGTGTCAGTTCCTTCACTCTGTTTGGGACTGCTCCCCTGGTCAGAGTTCCTCTCACCCTCTGTGTCCTCACTCAGCATGTCCTCAGCCTTGTCCACAATGTCCTTCAGCTGTTCAATGAAAACCTCTTTTTCCACAGGTAGAATGAAATCATTCTCCACCTGAAGGTAAAATGGAGATGAAGACATCGGAACATTAATAACAGGTTTTTATCTCTAGAGGAATAACTGATGCATGTTTATGTAAGGACTAAACAAATTGACACACATATATTCATATAATCGCTTATTCTAGTTTGCTAGAAAAGAAAAAAATCAAATATTGTCTCTATTCAATTTAAAGTTGAAGAAAATCCAATCCAATCCATCACTTGTTAAGCATTTATATATCCAAGTATTTCACTTCACAAAATGTAATTAGATACATTGCTTTAGAAAGTGTGACAATGAAGTATTTGGCTTGGGCCAACTATTTTATATGATAAGTTAGTGGAGCAGTTACGCCATGAAATATTCATCTATCTATCTATAAATATGGGCCCAATATGAATTGGTTGGGGTTGGACGAGAGAGAAAGAGCAAGAGACAGACAGAGATTTTTTGCTGCATTGCAGCTAAGAAAAGCAACACAGGGAGTTTCAGAGTTCTGAGCCATAAGAAAGCATCTAAAGAAATTCACATCTTACTGAACACGACAGAGACCTTTGTACTGAATGAACTGACAGCAGCTTTGTGTCCTACTTACCATGTATGTAGCAATCTCCTCCGGTGCATCTCCATCCAGGTCAAACTTGAAAGTGACCATCTTATGGTTATGAGTTTCTAACTGACACTCTACCATCTTATCCCCAGTGTTACACACCTGCAACAAGAGCAGACACAGTAAATATGTCGTCTACTATCACATCATTTTTGAGCCTGTGTTTAAACGTGTTCCTATTAGAATATATTTTGGCTACTCACATTGAGCATGCTGAGCTTCGGCCTGTTAATCTTCTCTTGACGAGAGCGAGTGCGCGTGGATCTACGGTGGTGTTTGCGGACTTTGCCTTCACCTTTGCTTCCATGTGTCCCCTCACAACCATCACTCATCTCCTTTCCTGACGTGGCATCAGAGTTGACACTGGTTTTTGGTAGGGAAAAAATAAATAAATAAGAAAAGACAAAATACACCAGAGTAAGTGCTGCTTTATTCTTTACTACCTGAATACACTACACACAGCTCTACATGTAGGTGGACTATTGTGGTTTAAAGACAAAAAAGGTTCCTGTAATTACACGCATAACAAATATGCATATCTCTGCACTATGCCCAAGATTGCAGACAGAGTAAATTAGTAAATACAGTTGGTGAAAATAAAACAAATGATATTATATCGATTTATACAAGCACCTCTAATGTCCTACATGGGTACAAGACAAAATTCTTGTCTAATACTGGACAGAGGCTAATAGTCTTTACCTCCTCTCATTTAGCTTTGAGAAAAGGTTTTGTACATTTTATTGCTGCTCTGGAATGTCTGTAGGATTTGGCGAAAGTCTGATATATCATCTGAGCGAGGCATTGATGAGCTTCAAGTAGATATAGATTTGTGAGGGATTTTCAATCTGCTATCCATTTTGAAGGAACAACTGACTTTCTGAATTTAAGGGAGTCCTGGCTGCTGCTGGCCACAGTGATATGAAAGATCAGCAGTTTGACATCAGAGTGCTCTCTGGTTTTAAAGAAATGTTTGTGTCTACTTGGAGAACTTTCCTTTGGTCAAGATTCCGCCAGGGAAAAAAGAGAGAACCTAATAAACTGCTCTATTATGTCCATATAACAAAGTATGCAAATAATATGATATGACAACGACACCCTTTCACTTCAGGAGAGGAACCGGCCAGTTAGAAGTTGTTTGGTGGAAATGCCCTCAATGTTTTCTTAAGATAAACTAACAATGTCTCTGCCTCTGGAAGTTTTAATCAAAACAACAACAAAAGCAGTGTGAGGAATCCTTTCAACATTTTCTTTTTTATTTTTAAGCCTGAAGTAAGAGGGGTCCAAAAACAGTTTAAGACTATATGTATTTCATCACCATTACTGGCCCTGTTGATCAGGCAGTATTCTCATGAATGGATTGTCAAGTTGACAACACATGAGATTACTCACTACTCACAACATCAATGACCTGCTGAGTAAAACACGTACCTGTCATAGCTCTGCCCTGCACTGTGCCTCTCTGAAGCTTGATCCTATAGGCAGAATAAATGAACAGAATTAACTGAAAGTATAGTGATATTACATGTAAGGTGCATGGTGTCTTTTCAAAGCAATGCGAGCAGGGGAAGAAATAAACAGTGGGGACTAAAAAGTCAGTTACGTGTCTATATACCTCTGGGTTTGTCTCTGTTGGACCTGGACCTGCAGCTCCTGTTAAAGTAGTGAGATGTTTCTGCTGAGTCAGACTGGAACTGGCAGACGCAGATGATGCTCTCTGAGACTCAGTGGGCTGCAGCACAGGAATTTGGCTTTGAAGCTGACTCTGGGCCTGGGCCTGCAGGGCCAGCTGGCATGGGTTATTGTTGTCCAGATGGGCAGCAGTGGTGACTGTGCCTGGTTCAGGCCCGTTCTGCATAGGTGAGGAGAATAGTGTAGGTTGGACTGGCTGAGCAGAGGGGAAAAGCTCAGGATGGCTGATCTGGGCCTGCTGGGGAACCTGCTGTAAAAGACAAACAAGGTAATACAATATCATTAGTGTTATAATCATTATTATACATTATATTATCATTATACACTATTTCATCTTGGGAGATTCTGTATTTGTCTGTTCATATAGGATTCCTCGTAGATATTCTTACAGCATATATGACAACTTGTATCAGCAAATACCTTTTTCATCTGTATTATTTTATCTGATTTTAACCCCATACTTCACAACTGCATGGTTACTTTTAACACAAAGCTTTCTTGTAATGCAAACCAATGTGAAAGACAGTCTGAGTTTTTAAGAATCAAGGTTCATTTAAGTAAAACCATCTTTGACACACGCACAAACACTCAAATTCCAGTTCACACCTTCTTGGCAAACATCTGCACTCCACTGCAGACATCATAATTACCTGTATCAGAGGCTGAGTGCTGCCGTTTGTGGGAGGGTGTGTGTTTTGGGATGGGGAAATGTGTGCGTGTATGAGATGGGTGTTCAGTGCAGATATAAATGCAGGTTGTGAATGAGAGGATTCAAATCTAGCGCTCTGTTGCTGAGCAGTGGTGGGCTGGTGCTGTGGGGATGTGGGTCCCATCTTACCCAGCATGGGTGAGGGGGGAGGCATGAGAGACACTGGAATGGGTGAGACTAACTCATTTTCAATGTGCAGAGGGGAGAGAGGAGAGACAGAGGGGGTTACAGGAAGAGTCTGTCCAGGAGAAAGGAAGATGTGATTAAAAGAAGAGGAGGTTGAAGGGTGAGGGGCAGTGCAGGAATGAGGGTAGGAGGATTCACAGTCAGTCACAGCTGTCATCACCTGGACTGTGGGATACTGTGAAGAAAACTGAAGGGAAAAGAAAAAGGGAAGAGACAGAGGAAAATCAAATAATCTAGAGAACTAAGTTCAAACACAGGAGGAGGATGCATCAAGACAACTTGGTTCAAGTCAATATTGTTACTGCTCTGTCAATATAATGCAAGCTAGAAGAAACTGCAGAAACATAAAATAACTAAGACAAGAGAAATTCAGAGCAGTGAGAACAGATCAACAATACCTGGGGTGGCTGTGATGGTGGTAGAGAGGTTGATAACTGCACTGGCTGGAGTTGTTGATGGACCGCAGCCTGAGCCACTGACTGTTGAGGAGGAAGTGCCTGGTTGAGATTTTGTCCATGGCCCTGTCCATCTTGCCCAAGCTGTGAAATGCTTTGACCAGCAGGAATATTCTACATTCAAGCACAGGAAGAAGAATGAGAAAAGGAGGGAGGAAGTTCAATAATGGCAGGGATTTCAGTTTCATCTCTCAGTTTGGAAATCTGCATTTCCTGCTATTGACCCACATCAGAACAGCTCACATTTTCCATCCTGTCTCTAAGCCTGGAATAAGTCAGAATCTACTAGAGTACTTTGTACCACAAAACAGGCACAGAGTAAGCCTGGGAGGGCTGGCGGATGCAGCGGCTAAAACCACTATTATTGTTTTCATTACTGTTTCCATTATCTCTCTGTTGGCTGTTGTCCGAGGAAACTCCTGTTATTAGGCTGTTCATTTTTTCATTCACCTACTGTCCACCAACACAGCTGCTTCAGTTCAGCTGCACCAAATCAAAACCAGGCACCACAATATGAGTAGGACCAAAAGTAGTTACAGCACTGCCCTAAATAACAATGTTCGCTTTCTTAAGTAAATGATGTTTTTCTCCCTCCCACAGTGTGTATGAGACAAAGGCGTTCTACCTGATTCAGGAAAGCAGCGATGCAAAGATAGGGTTGAAACTGATGAAAAATGAAAACAGGGCCAGGTCAGAGGAGGGAAAACAAACCAAAAAATTAAAAAAAGTGGGGCACTATGTATGCCACCTAGCTATAATATACTGCATCACACTCACCTGTTGAACAGCATGTGCAGGCTGGTTGTGGTGGGAAGGGACTGGAAGGCTCTGTGGAGCAGTGGTAGACTGTGCAGGCTGGTACTGGGACTGAGCTGGAGCAGTTTGTTGCTGCAGCACATTGAGGGTAGAATGAGCATAGCTCTGGGAGCCAGCATCAGGCAGACCTGCAGCAGGGTAACTCTGATGTGTGGCTGCAACCTGCACAACCGGGGTTGCTGTCGGATGAGGCTGAGAAGCTGGGGTCTGAACCTGCTGGACTGTAGACTGGGATACACCCTGGCTCTGCTGTGGAACTTTCTGGCCGTGTTGCTGAAAAGTTGAGGTTTGCATTTTTTGCTGACCGGGAGACTGAAGACTTTGAGACTGGTGGGTAGACTGTTGTGCCATCTGTTGGTGTATGGGATGCACAGTATCTTGGGTATGCTGGAGTTGAGGTTGAATATAAGCCTGCCCAGCATTTTGTGATTGTTTCATACTGGATTGAGTATTTTGCAGTAAGGACTGTTGGTGCTCTTGCTGAATTGGTATCTGTTGGCTGTAAAGTGCTGGTGTAGAGGAGCTCGGACCAGGATGCTGACTTGGCAGTTTGACTGTAGCTTGGATGTGCTGCAGTGTACTGGGAGCTTGTGCAGGATGACACTGGGCTGTGGCTGCCATAGTTGGGGCTACAGATACAAGTGGGTAGCTTTGTGCTGGCTGCTGTGCTGGCAGGTTGCCTGCTGCTGCTGCTGCTGTAGTCTGCTGCTGAACTGTAGAGGGATATCCCGATGCAGACTGAACCTGTTGTTGAGGTTGAGCCACATAGTTCTGACATGTTTGATGGCCTTGAAGAGGAAAAGTTAAAGAGCTTGCTGCTGCTGCCTGCTGCTGTTGATGGCCTGGTGCTTGGTGGCTCTGTGCAACATGCTGTGGCACAGCTGATGCTGAGATATTTGCTGCAGCTTGGCTCTGTTGAACACCTGGAGGTGCATAGCCAGCAGAGTTGCTTGCATGCTGGATGTTGACCAAACATAGACTAGCTGGAGCTGGTGTTGCAGCACTTGGCTGACCAACATATGGAGCAGCAGGGTAGCTGTGTCCTGGCTGTAGGTACTGCAGTGGTGTGTGTGCTGCTGTGCTGGAAGAAGGCAGGCCCTGGACAGATGGCTGATTCTGGTGACCTGCAGAATTGGTCTGAGGGGAAGAAAAATAGAGAAACAGAAGTTAGACCCTCTTGGGGGTGAATTTTTCTCATCATGGAAAAAATCCCACAAAAGCTATTAACAGTGTCAATTACATTAACTCATAACGGATGCAAGTATAATGAAAGGATGAAGGATAAAAATAACTTAATGAAACATCTGTTTCAACAACGAGCAGGCAGTGACAGGTGTGAGCTAAAATAAGGGCACAAGGAAGAAACAGCAGGAGTGAGGGAGATCAGACAGTGACCTCTCCTTCAGAGGTCGTATATCCATGGCAAGCTAGGAAAAAATACAGCTGTAGCATGGGGTCAGTAAAGCAGAAAGGAAAATATTAAAATCTAGGACACTTCTAGAAGGGATTGGTTAGGATTAATCAGCAGAGATTGTGCATGTTAGACATTGTGCCATTGTCCTCCAACACGAGGAAGCTTATGATTTCTAAGAAGACTGTCAGCTCTGGGGGCCTATACAGGCAGCAAGACTGAGACAGTAGACAGGAGATCAGACCAGCTCCATGCAGAGTAACAGTGTGCCGCGTACAGACTGGGAAAAAAATCAGTTAAGCAGGTGTTGGCCCCTTATGGGAAACAAAAATGACTTGTCTGCTACTGTGACCTACCACTCCCACCACCCCGGTAACTTGTGGCTCTCCAGCACAGAATCTATCCCCGCCATCCCGGAGGGGTTCTTGTTCCCGAACTGAACTGCCACTCAAGACGCGACTCTTCAGATTGCCATCTCCATCACTGCAAGCAGATCTACGGGCGGCTGGAGGTTGCATCAATGAGGCTTGGTTGGGTGGGGTGTGACAAGGGGCTGCTTTGCGGCTGATTATATTGTATAGGGATTTCTGCAGCAGCGAGAAATCAGAGCAATCACCAGAACCTTTCGGTCGAGCATAGGCAGGGTTTGTCACATTTCCACCGGAGGACGGGGGGTGTCTAAGGTCACAAGGACACTGAGGTGTTGGCATGGCAACAGAGGGTTGGCGGAGGCTCCCCTCTCTTGACCTTAAAAGAAGCAAAGAGAGGCAGGCCTGGCAAATGTGGGATTTATGCATTCCAAGATGGTGGTTATGATGAGAGGTCATACTCAGAAGGCTACTAAGGTCAGAGTGTCTGCGTACACTTGGCACAGGCAGTGTTAAGTTCTCACTGGCCTCTGATGCTAGTCGGATGCTGGTGTCACTAAGGCGGCGGCCTTCAGAAGGTGAAGAGACGGGCGAGACCTGCAGCATTGGCACAGCACTCGGAGAAGGGAAACCATCCTCAGCCTCTGAGTGAAGTTCAGAGGGGCTGAGTTCTGCCTGGTTCTCTAGTACAATGAGAATGGGACTGATTGATCTCTGAGACTGACTGAGTCCATGGAGTTGAACCTTGCGGGTTGCCCTTTGAGTGTCTATAACAGGGGCACTTCCTCTTCGGGCTGTTGCTCCCAATCGAGTCCTGAGCTCTGGGCTCAGCGTCGCACCCCATATTTCACTCTTTTCACAGGAGTGAGGCCGATCTGTCAGAAAAGGGCCACTGCTCTGGCACTGATTGAGCAGCAAACCCAAAGCAAAACATGTGTTACTCAAAATGAACATTACAACAGAAGAAGAATGATATGATGAGATGATAATGAACAAACTTGCTTGCCAGGACATGTGTATGTAATGTGAGTGACTGGGATAATGAAGACTGATCATGTAAAAAAACACATGCATGTTGACTGCAGTGTGTGGATGCAGAACCTGCATTCAGTATCAAGGGCCACATGAGCAGTGGTTTGTTTTAAAACTGTGAGTATTTCAATGAATCTGAATGTACATGGTCCACCTGGGTGTGTATGCTCTTGATACAGACCTGCTGCGTTGCCATAGTAATAGGCTCCAGCAGGGACTGGTAGAGGACACTCTGCTGGCTGCTGTGGGAGTCTGAGTACACAGTGGAGCCCATGCCACTGTCAAGTGTGCTGTCTGCTGCAGAGACACACAAATCGGGTACTCATAAAAAAGTCAAAGATTAAGCTCATGTGTTTTTGAGAGGGGGAGAACAGAATCTTACACGTCACTGAGGTGGCACTCGTCGGGAGGTTACGCAGCCTGCTGTGCTGGTCTACCTCAGGCTCTTCTGGTTCCAACAAAGGGGGATGTCCTATGGGTGGAGCCCCAGCAGAGATGCCTTGAGATGGCATCATCTGGACCCTGTGCCCTCCTTCACCCTGATCCACTGCAGCTGCAGCAGATACTGTTCTCTCTCTTCTCCATTTGATCAGTGCCACACGGTCCCTGATCGACTTTCCCACAGTCTTAGCATCACTCTCGTGGAAGAAGCCAGACTCCACCTGACAAAGAAAAGAAGAGAGCATGACTTCCAGGATATTTTTAGCATTCAGCATGAGAGAGAAGAGAGGGTGCATTAAAAAGTGGAGTGTATGAGGGAGAGAGAGAGAGTACAAGGAAAGGAAGGAATAGAAAGTCTATTTTAAGGGGATCAGAGCAGTGGGGAACTATTCCCTTTGTCAGCAGTTGGTTCATTGCTCAGAACAGGACTGTTACATCTGCAAATACCAAAGATGAGGACGGTGTACGGAACATATGGTTATGCATGCATTTAGGCTTCACTGGCACAAAACCAAAAATGAAAGACCAGAAAAAGGACCTCCACATCCATCACAGTAGAGAAATAACATCTCCCAGGTTGCCTATCTGGAGAGAAATTACTCATTAGCATGGACGAGGGGTGACATGACATGGGAGCATGCTGGTCGTACAATCTCATTGTGCATTTGGTCCGCATGTCTGCCCTCATCCCCAAGGCAATTGTTACAGAAGCCTTAATCTTTTTTTCCAGCTTCACAGCCTGGTCAAGGCCAAAGCAGCATAGACAAATTGAAGAAAGAGAGCAGACACGAAAGAGGGAAAGAGATGTGTGGGAGAGCAAGAGAGAAAGAACCAAAAGGAAGACATGGTTTGGAGCAAGAGACAGTACTAGAATTACTGTCTTGCGGTTGGTTGCCTTACCAACCAGCGCAGTTCCAGGAGTTACAGCGTTAATTTATGGCCAGAAGTATTTTCGCAGAACATTGTGCTGTCACAGTGGAGTTGACCTCTGACCATGTAAAATCTCATCACCTCTTAATTTAATCCTATTAGACATTTGTGCTAAAGCATGTCATAATTAGCACATGAATTCAGTTCAGCCTCGAGTCCAAATGGGTGTTGGTGCCAAATTTGAAGAAATTTTCTCTAGGCGTTATTTAAATCTTGTGTTCATAAGAATGAGACATACGGACAGACAAATAAACGGACAACCCAAAAAACATAAGGCCTAGAGCCCCTGGCTGTTGCTGACATGAAGGCATTAAGAGAGAAACCCAGGAAAGCAGGTTATATCACTGATTGGATCAGTTGGTTGAGTGTTAAGCAAAACAGTTCTCTTTTTTCAGTGTGAGGGAGAACACACTCTACCAAAGTGATTACTGGGAAAACCACTGTCAAAACATGAAACAGACTGTGTCACAGAACTGCGGGTATGGCATCAGGTGTGATGTATGCCGACTCTCTGATGATTAACACCTACTGAACTGTAGGCTACCTACAACACAACACAAGTTAGTATCTGAGAATATTTCCTCCGTTTGCATCATTCATTTGTGCTGCCATGTGGGAAACAATGCACTGATCAGTGTGTCATTCTATGCAACATTCTTATTAACTGGTTGGTAGATGTAGGTTGAAGTAGCAGTCACATTGTACAATGTACATCCCAAATTTATCATATCAAAATTTTGTTACAGTCTAGCTTCTGTCATAAGACCGTGACAACAGCTATTTTTTAGCCACTCCCACAGTAAGACCATCGCCACAACCACAACCTGTTTTATTACATAGAAGAGCTAAGCTTGACATCTGTAACATTTATATTCTCCAGTTGTCATTAACTCGATTCTCTTGATCCCATAATGCAATTAGAGAAACTTTCATTGTATTGCAGAATGTTAGAGGAATGACATTAAAGGCTCAAGGTCAGTATCATTATGACTCCCACACAGAGAG
The DNA here is from genome assembly GCA_900303245.1 of Selene dorsalis. NCBI lineage: Eukaryota > Metazoa > Chordata > Actinopteri > Carangiformes > Carangidae > Selene > Selene dorsalis. Next base: position 32,617 of record OMNW01007874.1, read on the forward strand.
CTTTGTTTATATCCAGACCAGGTTTTTATTGCTGGGCCTGTGAGCACCTTATCTTATGATCTATACTAGGAAAAAAACATTCAAACTGAAGGAAAAAATAAAACCTAATCGCTGTATTCCTGGAATAGCAGAGTAAGTTATCACCAGCAATCTACATTTGAGTGCATTCCCCTCTGATGAGATATGAGCACTCCCAGCAGCTTCTGCACACTAAGCCACAAACAAAACAAATACATGTGCAAAAGCGAATTTTGAAAACGTTCAACTTTGTCTGGATGACAGAAAAATATTTTAGAGCAATCACCACAGTTTAAAAATGTAATAAGATACATCACAGGAAGCCAAATCTAGGTGTATCTCCAAATACTTATACATGTATGACTAATTAGTCACTTACCATTTCTTGGGCCACGACCTCAGGCACCTCCTTTTCCAGGTCAAATGTGAACTCGATGGCTCCAGTCTCCTTGTATTTCCCTTTCAACTTCTTATGGTCCTCCACCCACAGTTTGAGGGCTATTGAGGCCTTTTTCCCATCATCCTCCTCAGCTAGCTCTACCCTCACACCTGTGTCCTCAGCAAAAAAAGCATGGTTCAACAAGTCCTTGATGGTATACCTGGGAGA